>OY757016.1:151212165-151432404 GCA_963580285.1 Lucinisca nassula
GCCGTTTACCGCACCTTCCTATCGCATTTATTAGCTGAGATATTGAGAAAAACATCATTTTTGTATTCTGCTGGGAAGACCGAGAAAAATTTTTGTCTCCGAATTTCGGATTTTTTCTCTCTATACTAAGTCGCTATAAAAATGATGAAGAACGCCGTTTACCGCGCCTTCCTATCGCATTTATTAGCTGAGATATTGAGAAAAACATCATTTTTGTATTCTGCTGGGAAGATAGAGAAAAATTTTGGTCTCCGAATTTCGGATTTTTTCTCTCTATAATTAGTCGCTATAAAAATGATGAAGAACGCCGTTTACCGCGCCTTCCTATCGCATTTATTAGCTGAGATATTGAGAAAAACATGATTTTTGTATTCTGCTTGGAAAATAGAGAAAAATTTTTGTGTCCAAATTTCGGATTTTTTCTCTCTATACTTAGTCGCTATAAAAATGATGAAGAACGCCGTTTACCGCGCCTTCCTATCGCATTTATTAGCTGAGATATTGAGAAAAACATCATTTTTGTATTCTGCTGGGAAGATAGAGAAAAATTTTGGTCTCCGAATTTCGGATTTTTTCTCTCTATACTTAGTCGCTATAAAAATGATGAAGAACGCCGTTTACCACGCCTTCCTATCGCATTTATTAGCTGAGATAATGAGAAAAACATCATTTTTTTCTTCTGCTGGGAAGATAGAGAAAAATTTTTGTCTCCGAATTTCGGAATTTTTTCTCTCTATACTTAGTCGCTATAAAAATGATGAAGAACGCCGTTTACCGCGCCTTCCTATCACATTTATTAGCTGAGATATTGAGAAAAACATGATTTTTGTATTCTGCTGGGAAAATAGAGAAAAATTTTTGTCTCCAAATTTCGGATTTTTTCTCTCTATACTTAGTCGCTATAAAAATGATGAAGAACGCCGTTTACCGCGCCTTCCTATCGCATTTATTAGCTGTGATATTGAGAAAAACATGATTTTTGTATTCTGCTGGGGAAATAGAGAAAAATTTTTGTCTCCAAATTTCGGATTTTTTCTCTCTATACTTAGTCGCTATAAAAATGATGAAGAACGCCGTTTACCGCGCCTTCCTATCGCATTTATTAGCTGAGATATTGAGAAAAACATCATTTTTGTATTCTGCTGGGAAGATAGAGAAAAATTTTTGTCTCCGAATTTCGGATTTTTTCTCTCTATACTTAGTCGCTATAAAAATGATGAAGAACGCCGTTTACCGCACCTTCCTATCGCATTTATTAGCTGAGATATTGAGAAAAACATCATTTTTTTCTTCTGCTGGGAAGACCGAGAAAAATTGTTGTCTCGGAATTTCGGATTTTTTCTCTCTATACTTAGTCGCTATAAAAATAATGAAGAACGCAGTTTACCGCGCCTTCCTATCGCATTTATTAGCTGAGATATTGAAAAAAAAAACATCATTTTTGTATTCTGCTGGGAAGATAGAGAAAAATTTTGGTCTCGGAATTTCGGATTTTTTCTCTCTATACTTAGTCGCTATAAAATGATGAAGAACGCCGTTTACCGCGCCTTCCTATCGCATTTATTAGCTGAGATATTGAGAAAAACATGATTTTTGTATTCTGCTGGGAAAATAGAGAAAAATTTTTGTCTCCAAATTTCGGATTTTTTCTCTCTATACTTAGTCGCTATAAAAATGATGAAGAACGCCGTTTACCGCGCCTTCCTATCGCATTTATTAGCTGAGATATTGAGAAAAACATCATTTTTGTATTCTGCTGGGAAGATAGAGAAAAACTTTGGTCTCCGAATTTCGGATTTTTTCTCTCTATACTTAGTCGCTATAAAAATGATGAAGAACGCCGTTTACCACGCCTTCCTATCGCATTTATTAGCTGAGATATTGAGAAAAACATCATTTTTGTATTCTGCTGGGAAGATAGAGAAAAATTTTTGTCTCCGAATTTCGGATTTTTTCTCTCTATACTTAGTCGCTATAAAAATGATGAAGAACGCCGTTTACCGCGCCTTCCTATCGCATTTATTAGCTGAGATATTGAGAAAAACATCATTTTTGTATTCTGCTGGGAAGATAGAGAAAAATTTTTGTCTCCGAATTTCGGATTTTTTCTCTCTATACTTAGTCGCTATAAAAATGATGAAGAACGCCGTTTACCGCACCTTCCTATCGCATTTATTAGCTGAGATATTGAGAAAAACATCATTTTTGTATTCTGCTGGGAAGACCGAGAAAAATTTTTGTCTCGGAATTTCGGATTTTTTCTCTCTATACTAAGTCGCTATAAAAATGATGAAGAACGCCGTTTACCGCGCCTTCCTATCGCATTTATTAGCTGAGATATTGAGAAAAACATCATTTTTGTATTCTGCTGGGAAGATAGAGAAAAATTTTTGTCTCCGAATTTCGGATTTTTTCTCTCTATACTTAGTCGCTATAAAAATGATGAAGAACGCCGTTTACCGCGCCTTCCTATCGCATTTATTAGCTGAGATATTGAGAAAAACATGATTTTTGTATTCTGCTGGGAAAATAGAGAAAAATTTTTGTCTCCAAATTTCGGATTTTTTCTCTCTATATTTAGTCGCTATAAAAATGATGAAGAACGCCGTTTACCGCGCCTTCCTATCGCATTTATTAGCTGAGATATTGAGAAAAACATCATTTTTGTATTCTGCTGGGAAGATAGAGAAAAATTTTTGTCTCCGAATTTCGGATTTTTTCTCTCTATACTTAGTCGCTATAAAAATGATGAAGAACGCCGTTTACCGCGCCTTCCTATCGCATTTTTTAGCTGAGATATTGAGAAAAACATCATTTTTGTATTCTGCTGGGAAAATAGAGAAAAATTTTTGTCTCCAAATTTCGGATTTTTTTCTCTCTATACTTAGTCGCTATAAAAATGATGAAGAACGCCGTTTACCGCGCCTTCCTATCGCATTTATTAGCTGAGATATTGAGAAAAACATCATTTTTGTATTCTACTGGGAAGATAGAGAAAAATTTTTGTCTCCGAATTTCGGATTTTTTCTCTCTATACTAATTCGCTATAAAAATGATGAAGAACGCCGTTTACCGCGCCTTCCTATCGCATTTATTAGCTGAGATATTGAGAAAAACATCATTTTTGTATTCTGCTGGGAAGATAGAGAAAAATTTTTGTCTCCGAATTTCGGATTTTTTCTCTCTATACTTAGTCGCTATAAAAATGATGAAGAACGCCGTTTACCGCGCCTTCCTATCGCATTTATTAGCTGAGATATTGAGAAAAACATCATTTTTGTATTCTGCTGGGAAGATAGAGAAAAAAATTTTTCTCCGAATTTCGGATTTTTTCTCTCTATACTTAGTCGCTATAAAAATGATGAAGAACGCCGTTTACCGCGCCTTCCTATCGCATTTATTAGCTGAGATATTGAGAAAAACATCATTTTTGTATTCTGCTGGGAAGATAGAGAAAAATTTTTGTCTCCGAATGTCGGATTTTTTCTCTCTATACTTAGTCGCTATACTAAAAATAATGAAGAACGCCGTTTACCGCGCCTTCCTATCGCATTTATTAGCTGAGATATTGAGAAAAACATCATTTTTGTATTCTGCTGGGAAGATAGAGAAAAATTTTTGTCTCCGAATTTCGGATTTTTTCTCTCTATACTTAGTCGCTATAAAAATGATGAAGAACGCCGTTTACCGCGCCTTCCTATCGCATTTATTAGCTGAGATATTTAGAAAAACATCATTTTTGTATTCTACTGGGAAGATAGAGAAAAATTTTTGTCTCCGAATTTCGGATTTTTTCTCTCTATACTAAGTCGCTATAAAAATGATGAAGAACGCCGTTTACCGCGCCTTCCTATCGCATTTATTAGCTGAGATATTGAGAAAAACATCATTTTTGTATTCTGCTGGGAAGACCGAGAAAAATTTTTGTCTCCGAATTTCGGATTTTTTCTCTCTATACTAAGTCGCTATAAAAATGATGAAGAACGCCGTTTACCGCGCCTTCCTATCGCATTTATTAGCTGAGATATTGAGAAAAACATCATTTTTGTATTCTGCTGGGAAGATAGAGAAAAATTTTGGTCTCCGAATTTCGGATTTCTTCTCTTTATACTTAGTCGCTATAAAAATGATGAAGAACGCCGTTTACCGCGCCTTCCTATCGCATTTATTAGCTGAGATATTGAGAAAAACATCATTTTTGTATTCTGCTGGGAAGATAGAGAAAAATTTTTGTCTCCGAATTTCCGATTTTTTCTCTCTATACTTAGTCGCTATAAAAATGATGAAGAACGCCGTTTACCGCACCTTCCTATCGCATTTATTAGCTGAGATATTGTGAAAAACATCATTTTTGTATTCTGCTGGGAAGACCGAGAAAAATTTTTCTCTCGGAATTTCGGATTTTTTCTCTCTATACTTAGTCGCTATAAAAATAATGAAGAACACCGTTTACCGCGCCTTCCTATCGCATTTATTAGCTGAGATATTGAGAAAAACATCATTTTTGTATTCTGCTGGGAAGATAGAGAAAAATTTTTGTCTCCGAATTTCAGATTTTTTCTCTCTATACTTAGTCGCTATAAAAATGATGAAGAACGCCGTTTACCGCGCCTTCCTATCGCATTTATTAGCTGAGATATTGAGAAAAACATCATTTTTGTATTCTGCTGGGAAGATAGAGAAAAATTTTTGTCTCCGAATTTCGGATTTTTTCTCTCTATACTTAGTCGCTATAAAAATGATGAAGAACGCCGTTTACCGCGCCTTCCTATCGCATTTATTAGCTGAGATATTGAGAAAAACATCATTTTTGTATTCTGCTGGGAAGATAGAGAAAAATTTTTGTCTCCGAATTTCGGATTTCTTCTCTTTATACTTAGTCGCTATAAAAATGATGAAGAACGCCGTTTACCGCGCCTTCCTATCGCATTTATTAGCTGAGATATTGAGAAAAACATCATTTTTGTATTCTGCTGGGAAGATAGAGAAAAATTTTTGTCTCGGAATTTCGGATTTTTTCTCTCTATACTTAGTCGCTATAAAAATAATGAAGAACGCCGTTTACCGCGCCTTCCTATCGCATTTATTAGCTGAGATATTGAGAAAAACATCATTTTTGTATTCTGCTGGGAAGATAGAGAAAAATTTTTGTCTCCGAATTTCAGATTTTTTCTCTCTATACTTAGTCGCTATAAAAATGATGAAGAACGCCGTTTACCGCGCCTTCCTATCGCATTTAGTAGCTGAGATATTGAGAAAAACATCATTTTTGTATTCTGCTGGGAAGATAGAGAAAAATTTTGGTCTCCGAATTTCGGATTTTTTCTCTCTATACTTAGTCGCTATAAAAATAATGAAGAACGCCGTTTACCGCGCCTTCCTATCGCATTTATTAGCTGAGATATTGAGAAAAACATCATTTTTGTATTCTGCTGGGAAGATAGAGAAAAAAAAATTTCTCCGAATTTCGGATTTTTTCTCTCTATACTTAGTCGCTATAAAAATGATGAAGAACGCCGTTTACCGCGCCTTCCTATCGCATTTATTAGCTGAGATATTGAGAAAAACATCATTTTTGTATTCTGCTGGGAAGATAGAGAAAAATTGTTTTCTCCGAATTTCGGATTTTTTCCCTCTATACTTAGTCGCTATAAAAATGATGAAGAACGCCGTTTACCGCGCCTTCCTATCGCATTTATTAGCTGAGATATTGAGAAAAACATCATTTTTGTATTCTGCTGGGAAGATAGAGAAAAATTTTTGTCTCCGAATTTCGGATTTTTTCTCTCTATACTTAGTCGCTATAAAAATAATGAAGAACGCCGTTTACCGCGCCTTCCTATCGCATTTATTAGCTGAGATATTGAGAAAAACATCATTTTTTTCTTCTGCTGGGAAGATAGAGAAAAATTTTTGTCTCGGAATTTCGGATTTTTTCTCTCTATACTTAGTCGCTATAAAAATGATGAAGAACGCCGTTTACCGCGCCTTCCTATCGCATTTATTAGCTGAGATATTGAGAAAAACATCATTTTTGTATTCTGCTGGGAAGATAGAGAAAAATTTTTGTCTCCGAATGTCGGATTTTTTCTCTCTATACTTAGTCGCTATAAAAATGATGAAGAACGCCGTTTACCGCACCTTCCTATCGCATTAATTAGCTGAGATATTGAGAAAAACATCATTTTTAATGACAGATTCTTTCTGTCATTCTTCGTCGTGCTGCATGTTTACAATTTTAACGTCCGAACTTCCGGCTTCCACTACTTTTGAAATATGACTCCGCGCATATAGTCCGTTGTTTGTTGACTTTTCATGCTCGCTGTCTCAAAACTAATTTCTCATGGCATTATTTCCGCATTTTGATTACATGTTTTGTTTCATTTGTAATCAAAATACAAAAATGATCTTTCTTAAATTACAAACAAAACGGGAAAAGTTAATTGAATATGTATAAGGAAAGTTCCCATTTTATACAGACGACCGCATAATGGGTCATTGGCGAATCTTGGAGGCGGCGTCTAACCACGGCCTTCACTGCGGGCTTCACTGTTGTCGAAAGTTAGCCCATTTTTTTCCCAAATTAATTCCTATATTTCTAGCTGACGCCCCTTAATTTTGAACCGGGATTTCGAAATAAAATCTTCGTCAGATAAGTGATAATATTACATTCAGTACAAAATGGGTTATGAATAATTATATTTGTATCAATACGCCATTAAAGTACCTTTGTATATTTTTAGAAAAGAAGAAAAAACAAAAAAAAAAAAAAAAACAATATGTATAGAGCTACAATCAGTGCACACCATTTTTGTCTCGGAATTTCGGATTCTTTCTCTCTATACTTAGTCGCTATAAAAATAATGAAGAACGCCGTTTACCGCGCCTTCCTATCGCATTTATTAGCTGAGATATTGAGAAAAACATCATTTTTGTATTCTGCTGGGAAGATAGAGAAAAAATTTTGTCTCGGAATTTCGGATTTTTTCTCTCTATACTTAGTCGCTATAAAAATGATGAAGAACGCCGTTTACCGCGCCTTCCTATCGCATTTATTAGCTGAGATATTGAGAAAAACATCATTTTTTTCTTCTGCTGGGAAGATAGAGAAAAATTTTTGTCTCCGAATGTCGGATTTTTTCTCTCTATACTTAGTCGCTATAAAAATGATGAAGAACGCCGTTTACCGCACCTTCCTATCGCATTTATTTGCTGAGATATTGAGAAAAACATCATTTTTGTATTCTGCTGGGAAGATAGAGAAAAATTTTTGTCTCCGAATGTCGGATTTTTTCTCTCTATACTTAGTCGCTATAAAAATAATGAAGAACGCCGTTTACCGCGCCTTCCTATTGCATTTATTAGCTGAGATATTGAGAAAAACATCATTTTTGTATTCTGCTGGGAAGATAGAGAAAAATTTTTGTCTCCGAATTTCGGATTTTTTCTCTCTATACTTAGTCGCTTTAAAAATGATGAAGAACGCCGTTTACCGCGCCTTCCTATCGCATTTATTAGCTGAGATATTGAGAAAAACATCATTTTTGTATTCTGCTGGGAAGATAGAGAAAAAAATTTTTCTCCGAATTTCGGATTTTTTCTCTCTATACTTAGTCGCTATAAAAATGATGAAGAACGCCGTTTACCGCGCCTTCCTATCGCATTTATTAGCTGAGATATTGAGAAAAACATCATTTTTGTATTCTGCTGGGAAGATAGAGAAAAATTTTTGTCTCCGAATGTCGGATTTTTTCTCTCTATACTTAGTCGCTATAAAAATAATGAAGAACGCCGTTTACCGCGCCTTCCTATCGCATTTATTAGCTGAGATATTGAGAAAAACATCATTTTTGTATTCTGCTGGGAAGATAGAGAAAAATTTTTGTCTCCGAATTTCGGATTTTTTCTCTCTATACTTAGTCGCTATAAAAATGATGAAGAACGCCGTTTACCGCGCCTTCCTATCGCATTTATTAGCTGAGATATTGAGAAAAACATCATTTTTGTATTCTGCTGGGAAGATAGAGAAAAAAAAATTTCTCCGAATTTCGGATTTTTTCTCTCTATACTTAGTCGCTATAAAAATGATGAAGAACGCCGTTTACCGCGCCTTCCTATCGCATTTATTAGCTGAGATATTGAGAAAAACATGATTTTTGTATTCTGCTGGGAAGATAGAGAAAAATTTTTTTCTCCGAATTTCGGATTTTTTCCCTCTATACTTAGTCGCTATAAAAATAATGAAGAACGCCGTTTACCGCGCCTTCCTATCGCATTTATTAGCTGAGATATTGAGAAAAACATCATTTTTGTATTCTGCTGGGAAGATAGAGAAAAATTTTTGTCTCCGAATTTCGGATTTTTTCTCTCTATACTTAGTCGCTATAAAAATGATGAAGAACGCCGTTTACCGCGCCTTCCTATCGCATTTATTAGCTGAGATATTGAGAAAAACATCATTTTTGTATTCTGCTGGGAAGATAGAGAAAAAAATTTTTCTCCGAATTTCGGATTTTTTATCTCTATACTTAGTCGCTATAAAAATGATGAAGAACGCCGTTTACCGCGCCTTCCTATCGCATTTATTAGCTGAGATATTGAGAAAAACATCATTTTTGTATTCTGCTGGGAAGATAGAGAAAAATTTTTGTCTCCGAATTTCGGATTTTTTCTCTCTATACTTTGTCGCTATAAAAATAATGAAGAACGCCGTTTACCGCGCCTTCCTATGGCATTTATTAGCTGAGATATTGAGAAAAACATCTTTTTTGTATTCTGCTGGGAAGATAGAGAAAAATTTTTGTCTCCGAATTTCGAATTTTTTCTCTCTATACTTAGTCGCTATAAAAATGATGAAGAACGCCGTTTACCGCGCCTTCCTATAGCATTTATTAGCTGAGATATTGAGAAAAACATCATTTTTGTATTCTGCTGGGAAGATAGAGAAAAATTTTTGTCTCCGAATGTCGGATTTTTTCTCTCTATACTTAGTCGCTATAAAAATAATGAAGAACGCCGTTTACCGCGCCTTCCTATCGCATTTATTAGCTGAGATATTGAGAAAAACATCATTTTTGTATTCTGCTGGGAAGATAGAGAAAAATTTTTGTCTCCGAATTTCGGATTTTTTCTCTCTATACTTTGTCGCTATAAAAATAATGAAGAACGCCGTTTACCGCGCCTTCCTATGGCATTTATTAGCTGAGATATTGAGAAAAACATCTTTTTTGTATTCTGCTGGGAAGATAGAGAAAAATTTTTGTCTCCGAATTTCGAATTTTTTCTCTCTATACTTAGTCGCTATAAAAATGATGAAGAACGCCGTTTACCGCGCCTTCCTATAGCATTTATTAGCTGAGATATTGAGAAAAACATCATTTTTGTATTCTGCTGGGAAGATAGAGAAAAATTTTTGTCTCCGAATGTCGGATTTTTTCTCTCTATACTTAGTCGCTATAAAAATAATGAAGAACGCCGTTTACCGCGCCTTCCTATCGCATTTATTAGCTGAGATATTGAGAAAAACATCATTTTTGTATTCTGCTGGGAAGATAGAGAAAAATTTTTGTCTCCGAATTTCGGATTTTTTCTCTCTATACTTAGTCGCTATAAAAATGATGAAGAACGCCGTTTACCGCGCCTTCCTATCGCATTTATTAGCTGAGATATTGAGAAAAACATCATTTTTGTATTCTGCTGGGAAGATAGAGAAAAAAAAATTTCTCCGAATTTCGGATTTTTTCTCTCTATACTTAGTCGCTATAAAAATGATGAAGAACGCCGTTTACCGCGCCTTCCTATCGCATTTATTAGCTGAGATATTGAGAAAAACATCATTTTTGTATTCTGCTGGGAAGATAGAGAAAAATTTTTTTCTCCGAATGTCGGATTTTTTACCTCTATACTTAGTCGCTATAAAAATGATGAAGAACGCCGTTTACCGCGCCTTCCTATCGCATTTATTAGCTGAGATATTGAGAAAAACATCATTTTTGTATTCTGCTGGGAAGATAGAGAAAAATTTTTGTCTCCGAATTTCGGATTTTTTCTCTCTATACCGAGTCGCTATAAAAATAATGAAGAACGCCGTTTACCGCGCCTTCCTATCGCATTTATTAGCTGAGATATTGAGAAAAAACATCATTTTTTTCTTCTGCTGGGAAGATAGAGAAAAATTTTTGTCTCGGAATTTCGGATTTTTTCTCTCTATACTTAGTCGCTATAAAAATGATGAAGAACGCCGTTTACCGCGCCTTCCTATCGCATTTATTAGCTGAGATATTGAGAAAAACATCATTTTTGTATTCTGCTGGGAAGATAGAGAAAAATTTTTGTCTCCGAATGTCGGATTTTTTCTCTCTATACTTAGTCGCTATAAAAATGATGAAGAACGCCGTTTACCGCACCTTCCTATCGCATTAATTAGCTGAGATATTGAGAAAAACATCATTTTTGTATTCTGCTGGGAAGATAGAGAAAAATTTTTGTCTCCGAATTTCGGATTTTTTCTCTCTATACTTAGTCGCTATAAAAATAATGAAGAACGCCGTTTACCGCGCCTTCCTATCGCATTTATTAGCTGAGATATTGAGAAAAACATCATTTTTGTATTCTGCTGGGAAGATAGAGAAAAATTTTTGTCTCGGAATTTCGGATTTTTTCTCTCTATACTTAGTCGCTATAAAAATGATGAAGAACGCCGTTTACCGCGCCTTCCTATCGCATTTATTAGCTGAGATATTGAGAAAAACATCATTTTTGTATTCTGCTGGGAAGATAGAGAAAAAAATTTTCTCCGAATTTCGGATTTTTTATCTCTATACTTAGTCGCTATAAAAATGATGAAGAACGCCGTTTACCGCGCCTTCCTATCGCATTTATTAGCTGAGATATTGAGAAAAACATCATTTTTGTATTCTGCTGGGAAGATAGAGAAAAATTTTTGTCTCCGAATTTCGGATTTTTTCTCTCTATACTTAGTCGCTATAAAAATAATGAAGAACGCCGTTTACCGCGCCTTCCTATCGCATTTATTAGCTGAGATATTGAGAAAAAACATCATTTTTTTCTTCTGCTGGGAAGATAGAGAAAAATTTTTGTCTCGGAATTTCGGATTTTTTCTCTCTATACTTAGTCGCTATAAAAATGATGAAGAACGCCGTTTACCGCGCCTTCCTATCGCATTTATTAGCTGAGATATTGAGAAAAACATCATTTTTGTATTCTGCTGGGAAGATAGAGAAAAATTTTTGTCTCCGAATGTCGGATTTTTTCTCTCTATACTTAGTCGCTATAAAAATGATGAAGAACGCCGTTTACCGCACCTTCCTATCGCATTAATTAGCTGAGATATTGAGAAAAACATCATTTTTGTATTCTGCTGGGAAGATAGAGAAAAATTTTTGTCTCCGAATTTCGGATTTTTTCTCTCTATACTTAGTCGCTATAAAAATAATGAAGAACGCCGTTTACCGCGCCTTCCTATCGCATTTATTAGCTGAGATATTGAGAAAAACATCATTTTTTTCTTCTGCTGGGAAGATAGAGAAAAATTTTTGTCTCGGAATTTCGGATTTTTTCTCTCTATACTTAGTCGCTATAAAAATGATGAAGAACGCCGTTTACCGCGCCTTCCTATCGCATTTATTAGCTGAGATATTGAGAAAAACATCATTTTTGTATTCTGCTGGGAAGATAGAGAAAAAAATTTTTCTCCGAATTTCGGATTTTTTATCTCTATACTTAGTCGCTATAAAAATGATGAAGAACGCCGTTTACCGCGCCTTCCTATCGCATTTATTAGCTGAGATATTGAGAAAAACATCATTTTTGTATTCTGCTGGGAAAATAGAGAAAAATTTTTGTCTCGGAATTTCGGATTTTTTCTCTCTATACTTAGTCGCTATAAAAATGATGAAGAACGCCGTTTACCGCGCCTTCCTATCGCATTTATTAGCTGAGATATTGAGAAAAACATCATTTTTGTATTCTGCTGGGAAGATAGAGAAAAATTTTGGTCTCCGAATTTCGGATTTTTTCTCTCTATACTTTGTCGCTATAAAAATAATGAAGAACGCCGTTTACCGCGCCTTCCTATCGCATTTATTAGCTGAGATATTGAGAAAAACATCTTTTTTGTATTCTGCTGGGAAGATAGAGAAAAATTTTTGTCTCCGAATTTCGGATTTTTTCTCTCTATACTTAGTCGCTATAAAAATGATGAAGAACCCCGTTTACCGCGCCTTCCTATAGCATTTATTAGCTGAGATATTGAGAAAAACATCATTTTTGTATTCTGCTGGGAAGATAGAGAAAATTTTTTGTCTCCGAATGTCGGATTTTTTCTCTCTATACTTAGTCGCTATAAAAATGATGAAGAACGCCGTTTACCGCGCCTTCCTATCGCATTTATTAGCTGAGATATTGAGAAAAACATCATTTTTTTCTTCTGCTGGGAAGATAGAGAAAAATTTTGGTCTCCGAATTTCGGATTTTTTCTCTCTATACTTAGTCGCTATAAAAATGATGAAGAACGCCGTTTACCGCGCCTTCCTATCGCATTTATTAGCTTAGATATTGAGAAAAACTGTAGAAATCACAATCCGTTGGCGTTTCAGACCTTTACTGCAAGAACTGACATTTATAAAGATTCGTTCGTCCCCAGAACCATTAGATATTGGAATACCATTCCCGGTTAGATTATTTCTATAGCTGAAGGTGCTGATGATTGTGTAGCTATATTTACCTCTTTGGTTGCAGCTAGGGACTAACTTCCCACATCACAGGTCCTGGTGTATGAATGTCATTTGATGTTTCACCAGTAACAATTCTGATTCGGTTTCTGACACTGAATATGCAGATGATGTGACCCTGGTTGAAAGTGACTCATATTTCTTGATTTCTTGTGGAACTAGGAACAGGCATCTGAAACAAAGGTTGCAGCCATGGTTTAAAAAGTGGAATATGTCAGTAGTAGCAGAAAAAACAGATTTACCGGTGGTAACCTCGGATGTGAAACAACCAACAGGCATGGTGGACATTAAACTAGGAGATAAAACATTGAATATTGTCAGAATAGAATTGAAGACAATGATCAGGAATCGATTCAATTAACCCATAGCTCCCATCATAGACAACAAAGGGAAAGAAACACAAACATGAAACAACAGACTCTAATGGAAACATCAACAGCGGAAAGCCAAAAGGACAGTTAATTTCCCACAAATGGTCCATAGGTTATAAAAAATAAAATAATATAAGCGACGCAAACACCCAAAGACAAACCATAACAAAAATAAACCGCGACAGATGAACCGCCTTGGAACGGTCAGCGGAAACGAATTCCACTGGGGGCTTAAATCAAAGTAACGTGTCCACAGTCCTCGCCCTTACTTCCGTTGCGATTAAGACAATTTGTTCAGTCCGCATGAAGGCCTCCTAACTCATCAGTGCAACATCTCCGTGAATAAAAAAATCAAACAACCACAGAGATTAAACAACGGTGAGGACTCGACAGCAAGAAACCACTGAAATGCTGGAGCAAAAAGAAAACCAAAAGTCAGACTGGTGGGCCCGACAGAGACCGCGCATCAGGTAACAGCCAACATAAGCCTTTACGATTGAACCGTGATAGAATGTAAGGCCTGACCAACCGGTGTGCAAGCAAAGTTGTCAACTGTGGGTAATTGTGTTAACTACCATGCATGCAGTCTGTCGTATAACATTTGTTTTGTACCCTACCTTTTTATATCGAAGAACGATTTTACGAAATCGGGTGCTGAAGTCATTGCGGTTATATATTTTTCTTAATTTATATAATAATAAACCATAAAATTCGGGTTCCGATAGACCTTGTTGCAGAAGAGCTTTAAGTCTAATATTGAATTTTGAAATTAAATCAGAATGACGTCTATAAAATTGTGAAAATGCTTGGCGTACTTTATGCTACCGATAATAAAAATGTGAAATGAGATCCTTTAAGAGCAATGAAAACATTCATAAGAAAGAAGATGGGTCAAACTACGTAGTTTCGGCTAATAAAGCCTCATCAGTGAGCCTGTAATGATCCGGCAAAGAAAGCCAGAGGAAACATATTGCAATTTTGCGAATTTCGAATAGGCAGTCGATTCAAAGACTGATATAAATCAAAATTGGGTCCAAATAAATAAAAAACTGTCTAGAATATGAGTCTAAACCAATAATTTATTTCTGATTTCTCAGAATATTCACGCTGATCTCAAAGGACTAAAAGTAAAATATAAACTGCACTATGGTTGATGTACGGGGAGACGTTTTACGGCCGCCACACGGCACAACACCAGCTGCATTGAAGGCAAATAAAAATCTAAAATGAGATCCTTTAAGAGCAATGAAAACATTCATAAGAAAGAAGATGGGTCATACTACGTAGTTTCGGCTAATAAAGTCTCATCAGTGACCCTGTAATGATCCGGCAAAGAAAGCCAGAGGAAACATACTGCAATTTTGCGAATTTCGAATAGGCAGTCGATTCAAAGACTGATAAAAATCAAAATTGGGTTCAAATAAATAAAAAACTGTCTAGAATATGAGTCTAAACCAATAATTTATTTCTGATTTCTCAGAATATTCACGCTGATCTCAAAGGACCAAAAGTAAAATATAAACTGCACTATGATGCACTATGACCCTGATTAAGAAGTTTAGCCGTTTACAATTTATTACGGGTGTTGAAGTCAGTTACATGACTACACACTCTGACAAATAGAATTAATTGCGAAATATAAACGCCATAGGATGGCGCACGAGGAACATCACCATCCAAAAATGGAAAATTTACCATCTCAAAATCAAAATCATCGCGTTTATCATAATGTTTTCAAGCAACAACCCCATTTTCAACAGATAGATATAAATCCAAAAATGGGAACTCGGTATCAGAAGAACTCCATATATTTTCAGTTCTGTGGTGTATTCCTTGCTTCCAAATGATAATCCTTTTATAGAACATATTTGCTTTATTTAACTGAAGTTCTGGGGGTAAATTTGACTGATCAAACCATCGAAATAGGTATTATCAATATTTAATAAATCATCCAACTATCTAGAAATGGAACTTAAAGCTTCAATGATTTCAGACTGGTTTTCAGCAGTCGAAAAAGATTCTTGTAGTTATTGTAGATAATCAAAAAGTTGTCATAAACATATAGAAGAAAATGTTCAGATAGGATTTAGATCAATGAAAGGTTTGGATAACTTTGTCAAGGGGCATAAAGGCTGCAGCTAATCGGTATTCCTGAGACTCTGTAATGCATTGGTGCATTACATCATGGACTACGGAATGCCAAATACAGTCTCATCCACGGCAGAGTGTATCAAGAAGAAACGGTAAAGTATATCGCCGAGCAATGTTGAAGGCCTCAGAATGTTCAAACAGTACTAGCATAGACACACTTGAAGTTCTAATCAACACTATTCCAATTGGTCTGCTCTTTAAAAGGAGACAAGCCCAGGATGTGTTAAGAGTTGGTGTTAAACACATGGATGATCCACCAAAGAAAGACTTCCTTGAATGGGCAGCTTACAGTTACACAAATAACAGAAAACCATTTGAACGACTCTTGACAGTGTGCTCTCAAGATAGGTGAACTTGTCTACCACTTGCAACCTTTGACTTTTCACTGTGATGGTGCGTTCTTTGCAAGGCTTGCAAGGTGTTGATTGATACACTATCTAATAATAATAATAATAACTCGAGCTACGCTCGAGGTATCCAAATGTATCTTCACCAACTTGTAATAATCATTTAGAATGGAGCTGAAAATTGAATCAAAATCAAATTTTATTGAATAATGATCACCACAAGTGGAGATATTAAATCTTTTCTACAATCATTCTCTCCCTTCCGCTGATTCAAGAAGGACATTTGTCAGTTTCTGGCGAAAGAGTGTGCACTGAACTGGTTAAACGCTTACGTGTAAACCTGCCCAGGAAAAGTGTGGATAAATAAACTGACCGGCTAAAAATGACCTAAAATAGTGTTGACTGGGCCATTAAACTCCAAAACAAACAAAAAATTAAGGGTCATACACCACTATCTCATATCCCGGACATTACCGGATGGAGAGTTTAAGCGCCTGGAGTTAGGGTTGTGAGACGTGAGTAGAGGTCGGGAGTAAATTTTGACAATCTAATAACGGTATAAATAAGTTCTGAAGTTACATAAAAATTGCACCTAGTTGGATGACATTTGGAACGATTGTAGAATAATGACTCATCTTTAAAAGGCGTACAAGCAAGATTTATTATTATAATGTTTATAATGTAGTATTTTTCACGGATAAAACTGAAATATATATATATATATATATAGCAATTGGAAACGATTCTTAGACGACTGTTTCATACCATGGTCAAAGTCTGCCAAAGATTTGGAACGTTTACACTCCATACTAAATAGCCTGCACAAAGATTTGAAATTTACCTTAGAATGTAGCAATGTAGAGCAGTGCTTTTTAGATGTATTGGTAAAAAATAAAGGTGGGAAAATAGAAACCGATATATTCTATAAGGAAACAGACAGCAAGCAGTATCTGTTATTTAACTCGTGTCATCCCAGGCATACTAAAATAAACATACCATACAACCTAGCACGCCGACTAAGGTCAATCGTCTCTGAAGAGCAGGTTATGCATACACGTATGAAAGAACTTAAATCGTTTTTGATAAAACAGAATTATCCATTACAAACTATTGAATACGGAATAAACAGGGCAATGACGTTAGATAAAAATTCTCTAAGAACCGTAAGAGAAAAGTCTAAAGAAAACCTAATTCCGTTCGTGTCAACACATAACCCGAAAGATCCAGAACTGTTTCGAGTTATACTAGAAAATGTCCCAATTTTAAAAGAGGATGATAAAATGCGGAACATTTTATCAAAATACAAAATCATCAAGAGCAAACGACAGCCGTACAGTCTAAAGCGTTTGCTAACAAAGGCTAAGTTCACGTCACATAGCAATGCAGAAGTAAAAAAATGCAACAGACCGAACTGCGGCCTCTGCATTCATTTGTTAGAAGGAAGTTCATTCACCTTCAACTGTGGAACTAACTTTAAAATCCACGAACACATGTCATGTAATGTGAAAAATGTAGTTTATGTCATGAAATGCAGAGGCTGCGGGGAGGAATATATTGGTGAAACTGGAAACCTATTAAGGCAGAGGGTAACAGTTCACAATCAACAAATCCGTGACCCGAGAACAAGGATGCTTAAAGTCAGTGAACACATAGCAAATTGTGCAAACACTGTCATTCCGAAATATAAAATTTTTCCCTTTTACAAAATGTACACCGATAGTACAACTTTAAGAAGGGCAAAAGAAAAGCTTTTTATCACTAAGCTCAAGCCAAAGTTGAACAGAATCAACTGATAGAGACATGTGCCATCAGGGTATTCATGACCAGACCTTGTAATGATACCGTATTTTAACAATCCCAACGTAACGTTACTTACGTCACAAGTAACGCCGGAAGTAACGACGTTACGTATCGTTGCCATGCAAATATTTATGTCTTCTTGAAAATCTGTCAAAACAGTTGCTAATGTTGTTTACTTTTTACATATATATATATATATATATATATATATATATATATATATATATATATATATATAATCTGCATTAAGGAGAACACATGTACTATATTATCTGGAATAGGGTGACCGCAACATTAAGGGGAACAATGCTGGTCCCCCTAATGTTTCAAGCGCAAATATGAGAATACTCAATCCAGATAGTAATAGTTTCTTTCAAGTTTCTGTTAAATAAGGATGGTTTATTAATATTTTAAAGTTTTTAATTACTTGTCCGTTGTGTTTTGGACAAAAAAAGGTCAGTTTTAGACAACCGCTATATATTGTGATCCAATATTTTATTTTCTTCATTAGGGCGTCCACAGAAAAAGTGCTTATTCTACTGCTTTTTGACTATATATTCACACAAATATGTTTGAATGATGATATTCAATATGAGCATAAAGTTATTTAATATGTTATATCATGGAAAGCCCTTTGTTTAAAAAAGTCGACGTTTCTTGGGCCCTCACGGTTTGAATGCGGCGGGCTGGTCAACGAAAGTACATACCGGTATTTGCCGGACTGGTACCGGATTTATGCAGATCTTGTTTTTTCCTTCAAGGAATATTTTTTTAACTTATTCTGTGTTGCTATATTTCTAATTTGACAATGAAGCACCCAATTTTAAACCTTCTCTTCAGAGTTTGCTTATCTCCGTCTAATACAGATCGCCAAAGTATCGTTACTGGCAGCGCCATACCGGCAAATACACCGACAAATTTCGGATACGCCATTTTCGAGAAAATACATGCCTTTCTTTCTTTTCTTTCTTTCGATACTGCATCACCCCCTCGCGAGGATTACGTGCAGGATGATTACGTCTTACAGCCCGGCACAAAGTGTAAGAAAAAGAATAAAAACAGAGGATAGGGTTTAAAAACGTATACAGAAGAGTTAAAAACAGGATAAAAACAGTTTATGTTGTGCTTACGGGATGAGATGGTCGTGTGACCGAACTGCCACACTGAACTGTTCCAGTGTAGGCAGTAATACTATTTGGGCTGGTAGTTGGTTCCAATAACCAACTGTTGAGGGGAAAAAGGAAAATTTATAATAGTTGGCCGTGGTGTGAATCTGACGCAATGCGAAGGGGTGGCGAGTATGTCGTGTCAATCTAGTGGGTTGCTCAAAGTATGATGGTACAGGTATTGCAACCAGACCATGTATGATTTTGTACATCATAATTACTTTGGCACCCACCCTCCTCTGTTCTAGTGTTTTCAGATTAAGTTGGTTCTGGAGCCTTGTAACACTTTGGTAGGTTGAGTAGGAGCTGAGAATCCATCGAATGGCCCTTCTCTGCACCATCTCAACCTTATAAATGTCTTTATTCGTGTAAGGACTCCAGACACTAGACGCGTACTCGACCTGTGGTCTAACGGTTGTGGCGTAAGCAGCTTCGCGGATACCGCAATGTTTTGTTTTAATGTTTCTTTTCAGGTAGCCCAAACTTTTTGAAGCATTAGCGGTAACTCGATTTATATGATGGCTAAAATTTAAATCCGATGAGATGTCGACACCTAGGTAGCGGGCGTGGTCTACAGCGTTAAGAACTTGTCCGTGCATAGTGTAAACATACTTGTTGGGTGTTCGCGACCTTGATATGTGCAGGACCTGACACTTTGATGGATTAAACTCCATATCCCATGCCTTTTCCCATTGTTGGAGTTTGTCAAGGTCTTTTTGGAGGGTAGCTGAGTCTTCTTGGCCTTGGACTGCTAGGTACACTGCGGTGTCATCCGCAAATAGACGGACATTTGACTGTATGGTATCGGGCAGGTCATTAATATATAATAAGAATAAGATAGGACCCAGGACTGACCCTTGTGGGACCCCAGATGTGACGGGAAGCTCACTAGAAGACTCGCCATTGAGGACTACACACTGAGTTCTCCCAAGTAAAAAGGATTCAATCCATCCAAGTGTCTTGCCCTTGACACCATGCACTTGGAGCTTGTACAAAAGTTTTAGGTGATTGACCTTATCAAAGGCCTTACTGAAATCAAGTAATATGAGATCTGTCTGTTTACCTGAAGTCATGTTTCTGGCAAGGTCCTCCACTAACTGAATAAGTTGTGTTTCACACGATCTTTTTTCGCGGAAACCATGCTGCAGGTCGTATAGTATGTCATTCTGGTTTAGATGTTTACACAGGTTTGAAGTAACGATGTGTTCCATCGTTTTACATAATATACAAGTAAGTGATATCGGTCGGTAGTTGGCCGGATCTGTCTTATCACCTTTTTTGAAGAGAGGACAAACTTGGGCCTTCTTCCAGTCAGAAGGAACGGTACCACTGTCCAGTGAAATCTGGAAAATAATGGTAACCACAGGTGCAATGTCCTGACTGAGTTCCTTTAAGACTATAGGTCTGATAGAATCCGGGCCAGCTGCTTTGGACACATTCAGGGTTGAGAGGAGCTTGGCTACTCCTGCAACAGAAATTTCAATATCAGGCATAGTAGGGTACTTACAGTCCATGTCTTCAGATGCACAGTCAGGTGGTGATATTACTGAGAAAACAGATTGAAACTGTGAATTCAGCATGTTAGTCTGATCCACAACTTCCGAAGTTCCGTTGTAGAACAACAAACAGTAACTGTTTTGTCGATGAAACAGTTGTAGATCTTCTGAATGCGTATGTTTTCTTATTGATAAGGGCAGATAGTCGATTTTCGTAGATTTATCAGGATAGTTGTGGCTTCGGGTCGGTTGATGGGTGGGGGTGGGGGGGGGGGGGGGTAATTTGTTGATTTAATGCTGCCGTTATCAGGTTATGATCAGACGAAGGTGCAGGGCACAAAATAACTGTAATGGTTCATCCCTAATATTATATAGCCTTGGCTGAATGATAGTTGGCTAGGATCCATGTCCATGTATTAGGTGAAGGCAGCAGGCAGAGTGTGATTTTTACCCGACAGCTTACTGCCCCTGCCCATCAGGGCTTGGAGAAATAGATGGGCTGCACGATGCTTCCACGCAGAGTTGATACCAACCGCACATTAGTACTGGTATTATGCTTAGAAGGTCTAAGCCTGCCCAGGAAAACTGCTGCGAGTCGGGCCCGTCCATGCATATAAACCATATTGGTTTTATTGGGCGGCAGGGATTGAGATGTCATTTCATCTCAATGTCGGGTAAAAGTCCCACAAAACTGGAAGCAACGTCTCCAAAATGACCTAAACTATGTTGTTGGCGGGGACGTTAAACCTCAAATCAAACAAAACCCGACATCTTAATACAGTACACTCGGCGTGTAGTACAACACGTTAGACGATCACATGCACCCATTTAAAGATTTTTTTTTTTTATTGTTGTGCACACGTTAATCCGAATAAAAACAAAAAACGTAAATATCAGCATATGAATGTAAAATATAAATGTCCGGAACGCAGAACTCTCATGTATGGGAGTACAGTCGAGTAAGGCTGCCACTATTAATCGGATAATCGATTAATTGATTGATACATTCAAGAAATATGATTATCGATACTGATTTTTCGTAATCGATTATTTTCTTAGTAGAATTTACCAGCCAAAGATGTTTCTTAAATAGCTGGATGAGTGGAAAACAGTGCAGATCCTGGTGAGAAGCCACTTTCTGCGGCGTCTCATCTGGGTCTACACTGTTTGCTCCGGCCTGTCTGGGCAAAACCCTAGAGTGAAGTTCAACACATGGTAAGAGTCATGTTCAGCCAGAAAGCCAGACAGGTAACATTGTGACAAAATCTTCAGTGATTACTAATCGATTGTTGATCGGAATGACAAGACTGATAATCGATTATCATTTCAGCTCCGATTAGCCAGCCCTACAGTCGAGTCCATTAACATTGGGTAGCCGTTAATTTTGTGCACCCTGCATTCTAGTTTTCAGTATCTTTATCCCTCATAATTTCTTCCACCACCACCAGCGCATCGGCGTTACGTTTTAACTTAGCCTTGAAAAGATGGAGTTGCACATGCAGATGTGACAGTTTTGCAGAATTTTTCAATTTTGTCAAATTTTGAAAAGACCGAAAATATCCAAGCCAAACTTTGAAAGACTGAGTTTAAAAATAGGCAAAGGGACAAACATTTTGTATGTAATTTTCCTGCATCTAACAACATTACAGAATATCTAATATACAACTTGTTTGAGTCAACCTTCGTGTTCAATCAGCTCAAAACAGTTATTGTGCGCAGTGTTAGGCGACAGAATTTGTAATTCAGTTTCAAGGGGGTATCCCTTTTCTTAGCATTAATTTTCCTGCCTGTTAAAGCTTCAGAGGCCAGTTTCTATTGCAGTTGGTAGATAGGACAGTATTGCAATCGTTTTGATTGTGAGTTTTTGATTGGTTGTTTCCACAAAGTCACACATAGCTATCAAAACTTTATGTGCGCAATGTTACCGGACTACACCGTAACTCGGCGTGTTGGTTATTTCGTCGACTGTCACAGGAAAAATCACAGAAGCCATGCAAATTATTTGCATGCAAAACGCGTGAAACTTTAATGGGTGTGCCTCAGTGCGTAAATTTAACAGAACGGACCTAATTACCGGAACGGACCCATTTCTACCCAGATTCCCTCCTATTTTAGGATATTTTGATAATATACAAATTGCTTACACTGCTGTTAAAGTTAGCTACATTCTGCATGCATCTTTTCATGCAAATTTGGTCGCATTGGGAATATGTTCCAGTACACCATTTAGACTTGACTCAGTGAAGCAGAGAAAAAAGATGTGCCATATTTTCTGGTTCTAGAAATATTACATGGAGTTTAACAGCCCAGTCAACATGATCATGTAAAGTCCGTTAGTTTACCTATCTACACTTTTCCTGGGCCCACTTACATGTATGCATAAGTGGTTAACAAGTAAAGTGTGCATTCTTTCACCACAAACTGACAGAGCTGTCCTTTCTTGACTCAGAGGAACAGAGGAAATAGTACTTTCTGAATCTAAGATAATTACTAAGAGTTAACAATGTTAAGGTCATATCAAGCCAGTCACTCTACCTATCCACACTTTTTCTGGGCCAGCTTATGCTAATGCAGTTAACCGGTATTGTTACAATCTGTCGCCAGATTCTGACAACTGCCCTTCTTGGCTCAGCAAAACAAAGAGAATAGCTGTTCTGTTAAAAATATATTTCATGATCCATCCTCCAAACAGATCTACCAAATAGCTAACCTTCTGATCACCAGTCTGATGCGCATCCGACTGAACTACCAAGGCAGACATTGAGTGCACTGATTGACATTATTGTGAACTTAAACCCGTATTTCAAATGGGACAATTCTTTTACGAAAAGGGGCATTCAGAATATAGTTAACAATGACAGCAGTGTAAGTAGACTGTATATTATGGAAATATCCCAAAAATAGGGAGAAACCTGGGTAGAAATGGGTCCTTTCCGGTTCGTTCCGGTAATTAGCATTCCGGTAAATTTATGCACCTGATGTGCGTGAAATCGCTTGGAATGTGGAGCAGTATATGCGAGTCCACACAACAGTGGCATGGAAAGGATTAGCAGTTAGAGCTTGGAAGGGATTAAAAATCAATACTACACAACAACTTTCCAAGTTGACATGAATAAATGTTTCATTGTGATGACCTGTGCAAGAATGAGAAATAGGTTGTGGATACAGATACCACTAGATTGCAAAGGGTCATTTGCAGTATCAGGGTGCAGGTTCCGTACCCAGATATTAAACCTGGTGGCTCAGATGCCCCTTTCACATTGACAGGTAGATACTGACCAGTATAGGGGTGTAAAAATAATAATAATAAAATAAAATTGCGTGAACAAAAGGTATATTCAGGAGATAGTCATCCCCATAACAAATACATGCCTTATTTTGTGGGGTGGGCCATACTGGGGTGGTTTTATGGCCCTTACAATATAATTTCACTCATATTGAGCAGATCGTTAAAGGAGCAGTCTGATCAGGGTCTACATTGTTTGCCAGTCAATCTATACAACTCTTATAATTAATGGTCATGAAAAGAGTTTGTCATCCATCTCAGATGGATGGCCGGTAAATACCAGTGGCGGGAATTCCCAATGGTATTTACCGGTAATTACCGTCCTGGGAAATACTCCAATTTTCAGCAAAAATGGGAAATACTGGGAAATAGTGGGAAATATGATTTTTGTTCTTTTATTTTATTGAAAAACACTATTATTATTTGTGTAATTGTATTGAAATAATGAACAATTAGCTGTTTTGCAATATACCATACCCTACATAGGTATAAGTCTTGCAAATTGCAAGCTCTTACTAAACCAGACACATGTAATTAATATGAAGTTTACTTGTAAAATGTATCAGTAACTCATTTTTATTGTATACTGAAAAACATATTATGGGAATCTCTTCAGGAAAGGAGGAGAGACAGTAGGCTTATACTTATGTATAAAGGTCTAAAGGGTGCTGCCAGCAATCCAACAGATGACCTTATATCCCCAGTTAGAAATGGCAGGAAGCATCATTCTTTGGCACTTCAGGTGCCCTTGTCAAGAACTGACATCTACAAGGGATCCTTCTTCCTTCAGACAAGTACAGATTGGCCTGCCCTTCCAGATTTGGTCATTTTGGCTGCGGAAGTTGCAAAGGATAATGCAGCTAAATTTACTTCTTTGGCCAGAGCTAGGGACCAACTCCCCTTTACAAGAATGTCATTGAGCATGTCACCAATAACAATGCAGATTCAGATCAGGGTGCAGCTATTTAAAATCCCTCACATTCAATAGATAATTATCCTAAAATTGGGACAGACAGGCCTGAGCAAACAGTGCAGACCAACTTCAGAATGATCCTTCTATCATTGGAACTTTGTTTTTCATGCTTTAGTGAAATGTTAAAGCCACATTGTTCTATTTGTTTTGAGAATTACAACAATTTTTTTGGTTGTCTGAATTTTAAGGATGTTTACACTAACTAGAAAGGTTTGTTTGCAAGTTTGTCAAGTAATTACTCCTATTTAAAAAGGTGTGAAAATTAAACGGTTTGTTTAAGACAGGTATTAAAAGAACAAAAGACAAAGGGCATACATTGTACATTTCTTAAATAACCTGCAGGTACTGTCTAAAGTATTTTTATTTACAAATCAAGTCAAATCCCAGTAGCTGAAAGTTAAAAACTGATATAATTCAGAATCATCTTTTTGAAAACAAATTATATACATACTATAATGAAGATCACAGACAATATATCTTTCATGCAATTCAGTATCTGCAAGTTTATAAAATTCTTCAAAATTTCACTTGACCTGCATGTAGACTGGAAAATGTCGTAGGGACTAGACAAAAGTTTTTACTGTCTTTCAAAAATTTTTCTTGTCATGGAAAGCAGACAAGTGAAATTTGCAAGCCCAGTATGAAATGATTTTGCTTTCAAATACCTAGGTAGGAAGGGTATAGTTATTAAGTAAATCAGTAGGACCCACCTATGTTAATGTTTATTTCCCAGTATTTCCCGGGAATTCCTGTATTTCCCGGGAATTCCCTGTATTTCCCGCCGTCCTGGGAAATATGAGTATTTCCCGCTTTTTTGCCAACCTTGTGACCATCTGGGAATATATTCTCCTGATTAGGAGATTTCATACACTGCAGTAGCATATTGTACTCCTAAGTTATCATGTGCAAACAATCCTTTTAAGAACATTGTTTTACCATATTGATCCCAAGTATTGGGACAGACAGTTCTATCCGAACCATGGAACCCAGATGAGACTGGTCCAGGGCCAACACTGCTTGTCGCCCCATCTGCACCCATGAGTTTGTCATAACATCATAAGCCCTCACAGTGTCTGAATTCTTAGGACCTTTATGCACTAGTCATTTACGTTGATGGATGGGGGATAGCAGGGCTAATGAGCAGGGTACTTAACCTCTGTGTTCCCCTGCAGTGACTGGTTAATGCAGGGGTTTTGATATTATGAAATATATCCCCAGTGGAATTAACTGTTATAAACAGTGGGGCTGTGACATTCTGGAGGTCCCCACAGTGCAGGACTTCTAGCAGGGCTGTGAAAAGTCTTAGTCCCCGCTATTCCCCGTAGGTGTGTGTGGGGGTGTTGGGCAGTGGTTACAAATGACTGACCATGCATTGTTGCAATATGAATCCCTATTGTGATTACAATGCCAGAGCACATTGTGCCCTTTGCAGGGTTCTCACTAGGATTTTGAAAATTGGAGTAAAAATGCTGTCTCCAGAAAAAGTTGTAGTTTTACCCTACTTTTCTATTGAGACTTTCCAAAAAGTTGGATTCAGGAGTAAATTCAGCCAAATTTGGAGTTAACAAGAAGTACAAAAATTGTAAGTTAATAATTAATTTCTTTAATACATCATTGATTTATCGTAGTGAAGAGACAGTCCTAACCAAACTGTCCAGACTCATATCAAACTGCTAAGGTGATCCTCCTTGTGATGTAAATAAATTCTGAAAAATTAGATCCTCTGGATTCAGTTGAGATGTTTATATTACAACATCAGCGTATGTTGTGAACCATAACCTCTTCTGGTCCAAAATTGCTGCATGTAGATTTTTTTTTACCCTAATAGTCCTAATCATTCGGACAGATGGTGCAGACCCTGATCAGATTGTTCCAAAGGGAGCATCCTGATCAGTGTCTACATTGTCAGTCACTATGTCTGTTTTGCCCTGATATGTCATGAAAGGATTTTGTCAACGGGCCTCCGTGGCCTAGTGGATAAGAGTGCTGACTCTTAGTCATTAGGTCTCTCACCGCCGTGGGTTCGAGCCTTGCTCGTATCACGTGTGAGAAGCCAAGTTCTGCAACGGAAGGTCAGGTGGTTTTTCTCCGGGTACTCCGGTTTTCGCCCACCTCTGATTAACGATCGGCTCGATATGAGTGAAATAATCTTGAAAGGGCCGTAAAACCCAAACCAAAAAAAAAAAAAAAAGGATTTTGTCAGATGAACAGCGGCTAGCCCTGAAGTTGTCCCAATTATGAAGATCCCTATGATAGTACTCTACCCACGTTTTCTCCGCAGGGACTATGTACCAAAATCCCCTTCCCTCGGGCCCCAATCTGCCGCTAGGGTCAAAATTTTACTTGTATTTTATTCTGCTAATCATACCCTTCAATTTGATATGCAACATGACTATGTTTAAAAAATTCTTAAATTTTGACCCTTTGACCCCTCCCTAAGGGCCCCAATCTGACCCCAGAGTCAAACTTTTACTTATATTGTATTCTACTAATCATACTCTTCCATATGATAATATCCCACATGACTATTTTGAAAAATTTCAAATTTGACCCCCTCCTCCCCCGACCCCCCAAGTGTGACCCCGTGGGGCATGACCCAGGGGTCGCAGCCAAAATCCTGTTCAATATGTTTTACATATTTCATTAATAATTACTTATGCAAAGTTTGGTTGCAAAATCTATAAAATTGACTTTGTATTTTATTGGCATTTGTCCTTTTGACCCCTCTCGAAGGCCAAGAGGGTGGGGCCCAAAGGTAAATGTGCCGTTGCGCGAGCCACTCATGTAAGCAACCTGCACACCAAATTTGGTTGGATTCCAATCAGCGGTTTAGGAGGAGATAGCCGGACAGACGTATGGACAGAAAGAGAGTCAGCCGATAACAATATCTTCGAAAAACGTGGGGATAATTACAAAGTCTGTTTTAATAGATTTTGATACCAAACATTGCAGAAGTAATAATTAGTAGTGTAAAACATATTGAATGTGGCATATCAAAATGAAGGGGATGATTAGTAGAGTGTAATGCAGATAAAATTTTAACCCTAGGGTCAGATTGGGGACCTAAGGGGGGGTCAAAAGGTCAAAATTTAAGTTTTTCCGAACATGGTCATGTGGCATATCAAATTGAATGGGAAAACTCATAGAATATTATACAAGTAAAAGTTTGATCCTAGGGGCAGATTCGGGCTCGGGAAGGGGATTTTGGTACAAATGTACTTAGACCATGTGGAGAAAACATTGGGATTTGCAATGGCACACCATCGACTGCATTCTAGTTATCCCCATGCTTTCGTGTAGGGGATATTAAAATCGTCTCAGTCCATTAGTCCGTCAATCTGTTATGCTATCTCTTAAACCATTAGTCAGATTCCAATCAAATTCGGTGTGTAATTATAGCCCCACTATACTGGATTTGCCTCGTCCTTTTGTGATTCCGTAATTCCGTTATTTATGATAACTAAAAAAACGTTTGAGGTATTTTCACGAAACTTCACACAAATGTAAACCACAATAGGACAATGCGTAGAGCGCATGAACCATAACTCTGGATTACCTTCTTTTGGAGTTATTGCCCTTTGAACATATAAAAAATGCAATTTTAACCTTGTTTGCTCCATTACTCAAAAAGCATTTGAGGTATTTTCATGAAACTTAATACACATGTAAAGCACTATGAGACAATGTGCGGAGTGCATAAATTGTAACTCTGAATTGCCTACTTTTAGAGTTATTGCCCTTTGAACATTGAAAAATTGCAATTTTAACCTTGTTTGCTCCATTACTCAAAAACTGTTTGAGGTATTTCCATGAAACTTAATACAAATGTTCAGCACTATGAGACAATGTGCAGAGCACATACATTGTAACTCTGAATTGCCCTCTTTTGGAGTTATTGCCCTTTGAACATTGAAAAATGTCAATTTTAACCTTTATCCGCGTCATAACTAAAAAAAAGTTTGAGATATTTTCATTACACTTCCCACAAATGTAAAGCACTATGAGACAATGTGCAGAGTGCATGAACCATAATTCTGGATTGCCTACTTTTAGGGTTATTTCCCTTTAAACATTGAAAAATACCAATTTTAACTTTGTTCGCTCCTTATCTCGGAAACTGTTGGAGATATTTTCATGAAACCTCACACAAATGTTAAGTACCATGAAACGATGAAACGCAGAGCTCCATCACACAAATCTAAAGCACCATGAGACGATGTGCAGAGCACAGGAATTGTAACTCTGGATTGCCTTTTTTCCACCTTTAATTAGAGGTCGAAAGCTGAAAACATTTGTTTTATTGTATTTTTGTCTTTTCCGATAGCGCTGTGTGGGGCTATAGTCAGATCTAGTTAGTTCCTTACATGAGTGGGGTGGGCATCATCACATTTTTTTTTGTCCCACCCCCAGGGGCCTTTGGGAGGGGTCAAAAGGTCAAATACAGTGCACTCCCTTGAAAACACTATAATGTATGTTTGGGATGCATAAAATAGGACTGTGTTATAAGTGAACCGTGTTACAAAGGGATAATTTTATTCAGAAATAATAGTAAAATGACAATTTGGGAGGCAAGACTTGACCGTGTTATAACCAAAACCGTGTTATAAGGAGAGGAGTACTAAAGGGACTGAAGTGTACCAATAAAATTCAATTACAAAGTCTAAGCCTCCTAGCAAAACCTATAAAACCTATAACAATAAGCTACATGTACATATATAATTTTGTATTAAACTTTTTGGATTGATTTGGTTCATATTTGGTATGATGGTACATACAGGTCCAAAGTATTCACCAATATCCCCACTCATGCCAATGTCCTCATGGTCAAGGTCATGGACTTAGAAATTTTTAATGATATAGACTCAGGTTAAGGTATTTGTGACAGGTAGAAACTGAACATTTATGATGACATTGGTTCATATTTGGTATCATCATAGATATAGGTCTGAAGTTTGATTTACCAATACCCCCGCCCATGGTCATGTTGTTTTTCTAGGTTGGCCCCTGGGGAGGGCATCTGTGTCGTGGTGACACATTTCAAGTTTTCTTATTAACCTCTTATTTTTCGAAGAAAAACTGGGGATATTGTTATCGCCTCTGTCTGTCCGTTCGCCTGTTGTCCGGGGCTAGGGTTAGGATTGGATAACAATAACAAGAATTCCGCAAAATGCGGTGTCGCACCTGCTGGGGCGAAAGCTAAAGGAGCCACAATCATAACGTAGAAATTAAATAAGCTTATTTGTATGAGTGGAAAGGCAATTTTACAAGGAACCTACATGCCAAACTATATAGGCTCTATGTCAAATGGTTAAACCTTGATGATAAAGTAGGTCAAAGGTCCAGGGTAATGGTCAAATTATTTGTATGAGTGGAAAAACAATGCCATAAGGAACCTACATGCGAAATATGAAGGCTCTATCTCAAATGGTTAGAAAGGTATGATAAAGTAGGTCACGGGTCAAGGTCACAGGTAAAATTTTTAGTATGAAAGGAAAGGCAATGTCACAAGGAACCTACATGCCAAATATGAAGGCTCGATCTCAAATGGTTAAAAAGTTATGACAAAGTAGGTCAGTGGTGCAGGGTCAAGGTCACAGGTCAAAATTTTTTGTACGAGTGGAAAGGCAATGTCACAAGGAACCTACATGCCAAATATGAAGGCTCTATGTCAAATGGTTCAAAAGTTATGATAAAGTAGATCAAAAGGTCAGGGGTCAAGGTCACTGGTCAAAATTGTTTGCATGAGTGGTATGGGAATGTCACAAGGAACCGACATGCCAAATATGAAGGCTCTACCTCAAATGGTTAAAAAGTTATGATAAGTAGGTCAAAAGGTCAGGGGTCAAGGTCACAGGTCAATTTTTTTGTATGAGTGGGAAGGCAATGTCACAAGGAACCCACATGCCAAATAACAAGGCTCTATCTCAAACGGTTGGAAAGTTATGATAAAGTAGGTCAAAGGTCACAGGTCAAGGTCACAGGTCAAAATTGTTTGTATGAGTGGTATGGGAATGTCACAAGGAACCTACATGCCAAATATGAAGGCTGTACCTCAAATGGTTAAAAAGTTATGGTAAGTAGGTCAAAAGGTCAGGGGTCAAGGTCACAGGTAATTTTTTTTTGTACGAGTGGAAAGGCAATGTCACAAGGAACATACATGCCAAATATAAAGGCTCTATCTCAAACGGTTCCACTAAATAATATAATATTTGTCATGGTCACTGGAGCGTAAAATATAGGTCAACGCCACGAGATGAAAGCCCCTGCTTGGTTAGGAGCTTACGAAGATGTTTCAAGTAAAGTATGATGGTTATTTAGTCTTGTAGTTGAGTATATAACAAACTTCGACATAAATGTCGAACTTCGACATAAATGTCAAACTTTGACGTAATGGTCGAAGTCACTGGAGCACAAAATATAGGTCAAAGTCACTAGGTCAAGGAGTCTACAAAGTCAGAAGGTCAGGGAGATGTTTCATGTAAGGTTTGATGGTGGATGAGGTTTGTAGTTGACTTAAATAAAAACTTCGACATAAATGTCGAAGTTATGTCGAACTTCGACATAAAGATCAAAGTCACTGGAGCGAAAAATATAGGTCAAAGTCACTAGATCAATTTGCCTACAAAGTCAGAAGGTCTGAGAGATGTTTCATATAAGGTTTGATGGTAGATTAGGTTTGTAGTTGACTTAAATAAAAACTTCGACATAAATGTCGAAGTTATGTCGAACTTCGACATAAGATCAAAGTCACTAGAGCGAAAAATATAGGTCAAAGTCACTAGGTCAATGTGCTTACAAAGTCAGAAGGTCTGAGAGATGTTTCATATAAGGTTTGATGGTAGATTAGGTTTGTAGTTGACTTTAATAAAAACTTTGACATAAATGTCGAACTTCGACGTAAATGTGACAGACGGACGCACGGACGGAAAAGTTGATGCCTATGTCGCACCCTGCTACAAGCAGGTGCGACAAAAAATGATTGGGAAATAATAGATTTGTTCCGTAAACAAAAGGTAAAAGAGGTTAGCCCCTAAACCAAACAAAAGAAAATAACAAAAGAAATAGCCCCTAAACCCGAAATGTTAGAACGTCCGTCCATCCGTCCAACTATCTCCTCCTAAACCGTTGATCGGAATCTAAACAAATTTGGTGTGTAGGTTGTTTACATCAGTGGCTCGCGCAATGGCACATTTATTTTTAGCCCTCATATGGCCTTGGAGAGAAGTCAAAAGGTCAAATATCAATAAAATTCAATTACAAAGTCAATTTTATAGATTTTGCTACCAAACTTTGCATAAGTAATTATTAATGAAATATGTAAAACATATTGAATGGGATTTTGGCTGCGACCCCTGGGTCATGCCCCACGAGGTCACCTTTGGGGGTCGGGAGGGCAAATTTTAAGTTTTTCAGAATATAGTCATGTGGGATATCAAATCAAAGGGGTTGATTAGTAGAATACAATAGGCGTAAAATTTTGACTCTGGGATCAGATTGGGGCCCTTAGGGAGGGGTCAAAAGGTCAAAATTAAAGTTTTTTTCAACATAGTCATGTGGCATATCAAATTGAAGGGTATGATTAGTAGAATATAATACAAGTAAAATTTTGACCTAAATTTAGCGGCAGATTGGGGCCCAGGGGATAGGGATTTTTTTGTAGCGTGTGAGTCCCAGGTCCGTACCTCAAAGGTCAAGGTCATACTTAGAGATCAAAGGTCAATATTTTTTGTCTTGTCCGATCAATAACTTTCTTATTCTTGAATGGATGTAAAAATTATTTGGCAGAAATGCTAATCATAATGTGACAGTGTGTCACATGTAAGATCCAGGTTGGTACCTCAAAGGTCAAGGTCTTACTTTGAGATCAAATGTCAAAACAAGGGTCTTTTTGTTGTGTCCGATCAATAACTATCTTATTCCTTGATGGATTTAAAAAGTTACTTGGGAGAAGTGTTAACCATATTATGACAGTTAATCATGCACAAGACCCAGGTTAGTACATCAAAGGTCATGGTCTTACTTTGAGGTTAAATGTAAGGCTGGCTAATCGGAGCTGAGAAGATAATCGATCATCCTTTATGCCATTGTGCTCCATAACCAATTAGTAATCACTGGAGATTTTATCATAATTTTTTAACTAGAATCGCGCAGTCGATGGTGCACCATCGCAAATACCCGCTTTTTCCATTGACAACACAATTAACAAGTTTCAGGTGTGTAACCCAAATAGTTTAGAATATACAGCAAATTCCTAGTTTTTGGCTTTTGACCTTGAGGTCCAGGTCATGCCAAATACAGCATGCAGTACCTTCTACATTCAAAGGGCTATCCATAACCAAAGTTTCAGGAGTGTAACCCAAATATTTGTGAAGATATGGCAAAGTCCTAGTTTTTGACCTTTGACCTTGAGGTCAAGGTCACACCAAAAATAGTCCAGTGCATTCTAAATTCCAAGGACCATCCAATAACCAAGTTTCAGATGTGTAATTCCATCAGTTAGGAAGATACTTCCAAGTCCTACTTTTTGACCTTTGACCTCGCCCATGACCCCAGGGGGTCAGATGAAAATTTCGACACCTTCATGCACATCGGCAGTCCCTAAGCAATGTATGTACCAAGTTTGGTCACCCTAGTTCAAGAAATAAAAAACTAGTTAACATTCACAAGATATTTCTTAGAAATTTGACCTTTGACCTCACCCCGTGACCCCCAGGGGGTCAGATCAAATTTTTGACACCTTCATGCACATCTCCAGTCCCTAAGCAATGCATGTACCAAGTTTGGTCACCCTAGGTCAAGAAATAAAAAACTAGTTAGCATTCACAAGAAACGTGACAGACGGAAGGACGGACAGACGGACGGACGGAAGGACGGACTGACTGACGGACGGACACCCGTGACGAAAATAATATACCCGTTTTTTTTCAAAAAGCGGGTATAACTAGCCTGGCTTTCTTCTTAGCATAAATTTTACTATATTTAACCTACACATGAGGACATACAGGCCTGTGCAAACAGTGTAGACCCAGATGAGACATCGCGGAAAGCGGCGTCTCATCAGGGTCTGCATTGTTTGCGATTCTCCCAGCTATTTTATGCAGTATGTTGTGTAGTTAACTGTACTTATTGCATAATCAATTATTAACAGATCAGTAGCAATAATCATTTTTGGACGGGTTTTTTTTTAAAAAAATCCGTCCTTTGAAATAGCGATGTCCGGGCGGGCGGGCGTCCTGCGGGCGGGCGTCGTCCCAGGTTTACCTTTTGGTTAACCTTTTTTTCAAAGTGATATTTTTAATCTATTCTGTAGCAGATTGTTTTAATATCAGGACTGATGCATAAGTGGAGGTACTGCTTTCATGTATTATCCATAAATGGCGCAAAAGACTAAAATTTTGGTGGAAATTGTCTTTTTTCAAACTTGTGTTTTTCAGGTTTACCTTTTGGTTAACCTTTTTTCAAATGCCAGTGTAGTGGATAGAGTGCTGGACTACGAATCCTATTGTTGACTATGAATCTGAGGGGCGTGAGTTCAAACCCCGGTGGAGACATTTTTTTTTTTTTTTTTTTTTTTGTTCTTTTTTTTTCTTTCTTTTTTCATTCTTTTTTTTTATTTTTCTTTTCTTCTCCATAAACACATATGAACAATTATTATCTTCCTCCCCTGATGGTTGCTAGTAATAATACATACATGCATGCACAGGCATGGAATTTTCTTTTTTCTGTTTTTTTCGTTCTTTTTTTAGCTCACCTGAGCACGAAGTGCTCAAGGTGAGTTGATGTCCGTCGTCCGTCAACAATTTCTTTAAACGACATCTCCTCCTGGGATAATGGCCCGATTTCAAAATTATTTTACAGAAATGTTCATTAGGTGACCCTTTTTCAAAATTGCTAAAATCAGTGGCCACTAGAGCTAAGAATATAGCTAAAAATAGAAAAAAAACTTTTTTTTTTTTCTTCGTAAAACACATAAACAAATCAACCCCCCCCCCCCCCTCCCGCCTCCACAAAAACCCGTCCATAATGCCATTAGGCATTTTTCTTGTTGTAAAATGTATTGATCAATTAATCGATTATCCGGTTAATAGTGTCAGCCTTAGTTAACCCTTTCCCAGTCAGATACATGTTTTTACGTGTCTGGAGCCCCCCCCCCCCCCTTTGTTCCTAGAACCACCTTCAAACCTGCACTCCCCACCCCTGGATAGCAATGTTTGCATTAGAATAAGTTGGCCTAAAAAAGTGACCTGTTTTTTCGCGCGCCTCCCCACTAATACGTTCTGTGGGGGGATTGAAGGGGGGCTGTCGCCCCCCTCACATCCGAAAAAAAATGTTTTTTTTTTGGCCCAGCCGGTCGCTGAAATGAGGTCTGACGGTGTCTGGGGTCAAAAATGCCTCCGAATTGATGCAGCCTGACAAAACATGCTGCAAACAGTGAAAATCCTGGGTGCCAAACTCTTTATTTGTTGCCTTGCCAGCAGGCTGAAGATAAAGATTTAGTCAAAAATTCATGTGAAATAACACTTTTTGTCAACTTTGAGATGCCCCCTCGTTACCATGGCAACAAAGATTTAGTCTAAAATGGTGTCATTTGAAAGGCTACTACCCAGTGAACATTCATGCCAAGTTTGGTGTAAAATGGGCCATCCATGATGAAATAATGGCTTTATGAATTTGCTACCCTAGGCAACTCTGTAAAAAACAGCAAAAATCACAAAGTCCCCATGTGGGAATGGGTTAAATGTAAAAATTTTTTTTTAAACATGCCTGGTCAATATATTTCTATTCCTGGATGGCTTTAAAATTACTTGTTATTGTTAACCATAATGTGATGATGTCAAGACCCAGGTTGGTACCTCAAAGGTCAAGGTCATACTTAGAGGTCAAAGGTCAGGAAAGGATCTTTTTGGGTGTTTTGTCAATAAGTGTATTACTCCTGGATGGATTTTAAAATTACATGTACTTAGAAGAAATGTTAACCATCAAAAGATTGCCAATTTAGGGTCAAGGTAACAGGTTATGGTCTTACGACGTGACAGTCGTAACAAAGGAAAGATGCATAGCGTGAAAAAATCCCCGTCTTTGGTGGGATTCGAACCCGGTTCGCTCGGGTAGAAGTCCACTGCTCTTACCCCTGAGCCAAAGAGTCGACTCCCTGATGCAGTTGTCAGAGAGTGGTTATAAACCTAGAATCTATGCATATGGATCTACCAAGGTAGATAATGGAAGGGAGGTAACAAATCCCGGTAGAGCCCCCACATCTTACGACGTGACAGTCGTAACAAAGGAAAGATGCATAGCGTGAAAAAATCCCCGTCTTTGGTGGGATTCGAACCCGGTCCGCTCGGGTAGAAGTCCACTGCTCTTACCCCTGAGCCAAAGAGTCGACTCCCTGACGCAGTTGTCAGAGAGTGGTTATAAACCTAGAATCTATGCATGGATCTACCAAGGTAGATAATGGAAGGGAGGTTACACACCCCCTCTTAAGGAAGTCATCATTTATGATGACGTGAAGGATGCCAACTTCGGCACGAAGCCATTTCTGGCATATAAAGTCCGATCCCGGACGAGCCCCCATCTTACGACGTGACAGTCGTAACAAAGGAAAGATGCATAGCGTGAAAAAATCCCCGTCTTTGGTGGGATTCGAACCCGGTCCGCTCGGGTAGAAGTCCACTGCTCTTACCCCTGAGCCAAAGAGTCGACTCCCTGACGCAGTTGTCAGAGAGTGGTTATAAACCTAGAATCTATGCATATGGATCTACCAAGGTAGATAATGGAAGGGAGGTAACAATGGTCACAGTTACTGAACGGAGGCAGGGGATTATGGCCATTCCACAGGCTGCTTTTTTTTTTTTTTTTTCATTAAATTTCTTTCCTATTGTTCCTTTTTATTTTAGTCCCAAAATAGTGATGAAAAACTGTAAAGAAATGGTAATTTTTCCCCGCTCGCTTCACTCACTCAGACTCAAAATTCTTATCAACTTTTTTTAGCAATCGTGACGTAAAAGACATCTTTTTTTTCAGCAGAATTAAGTGTTGGTGTGAGTGTCGAAGAACCTTTTTTAACCTATATTTTTTATCGAACAATCTGTTATTAGCCATTATTTTCTGTAAGACAAACCTATATAAAAACCTATATTTCCAAAGTGGGCCAATAGGAGGCTTGAAAGTCAATTTTATAGATTTTGATACCAAACATTACAGAAGTAATAATTAATGGAATATGTAAAACATATGGAACAGATTTTGGCTCAGACCCCTGGGTCATGCCCAAGGGTTCAGACTTTTGGGGTTGCAGAGCCAAAATGTTTTCGAAATATAGTCATGTGGTATATCAAATTCAAGGGTATGATTAGTGGAATACAGTGCAAGTAAAATTTTGACTCTAGGGTCAGATTGGGGCCCAGGTTTGGGGATGGGGTCAAAAGGTCAAATTTTAATTTTCTTGGAACATAATCATGTGACATTTCAAATTGAAGGGGATGATTAGTAGAATATAATACAAGTTAAATTTTGGGGCCTTGGTTTTTGGTACTTAGCCTGTGAGTGGAAAGCATGGGGATTTGCAATGGCGTTCCAATTTAACCACATTCTAGTTTTCTTTAAAAATAGCTCCTTATGGTGGAAACATTCATATGTGGTGAAATATTTCTAAAATAATGTGTTGTTGCATGGGCTGTTTGGGCTAGTATAGTAAGAATTTCAATATGACCTCCCAGACAGGTTGGGGCCCCGACTTGCCTGAGGGTAAAACTTCATTTTCTTCAAATATAGTCATGTTTCATATCAAATCAAAGTATAGAATGGAGAGTAAAAGCTATGGCGGAAAAAATGCAGGCGGGGGGAATGCCCGGGGTCATGATAAGTCAAAAAGTAGGGTTTTAGGTCATATTGTCAAACAACTCATCCAAGGCTAGGTATTTGTGCTAGAATCTTATAAAATCTTGAAACTTTCCCAGAATGAGGGCTGGAGGAACATAATTTTTCAGAATTCTGATGTGACTTCCTTTGGTGGGGGGGGGGGGGGTGCAGTGGGGTGAGCCCCATGGGTCAAAATTACTTTTTGCACAAACATAGTATTATTATTATTTATGCAAAGGTAATGGAGAGTGGAATACAGTGGTGCAAAACTTTGCTGGGAGGCATGTATTTGGGTTACCCAAGGTAAAAAAATTTGGGTCCTTTTATTACATGACATGATTTCCACAGCACAGGGATATCAACTTGCTCTAGTTTAATAAATTCAATGGAACATATTCATGATCTTCTATTTATTATTTTAAATATTTACAGATGAAGACTACAGCTTAGAAGAAGAAATCCCTGAAAGAAAAAAAAAACAACTGGTAAAAAATTTAATCATTTTTGTTGCGCCTGCATGGCGCGATATAGGTGTCAAATTTTCCGTCCGTCAACATTTGCGACCACCCTAACTTCCACCCTGATGTAAGAGTCCATTTCTTGAGAACTATTAGAGCTTCCTTAATTATATTTGGTACAAGCTTGCATCTAGGAACTGCGACTTCAACAGAAGCATCCGTATCTGACTTTGACCTATATTTTATTGTTCACTGACTTTGTAAATTATTGCGACCACCCTAACTTTCACCCTAATGTAAAAGTCCATTTCTTGAGAATTATTAGAGCTTCATTAATTATACTTGGTACAAGCTTGAATCTAGGAACTGCAACTTCAACGCAAGTAACCATATCTGACCTTGACCCATATTTCATGGTTCAGTGACTTAACGCCCCAACAGGCGTGACATAGCCTTCGGCGGAATTCTTGTTTAATCTGTATTTGGGAAAAGTAACATTTCTCACGTTTCTTGTAGAAAAAACAGATTGTCAAGTATGTTTTAATAGTCATTTTAATTTTTCCAATAGAATTTTTACATTTTTGTCACCGCCATTGGCATGATGTCCGGAGTATATTTTTTCAGTTTTTCACTTATGCTTTCAACCTAATTCAGAATAAATAAGCTGGTCATCTACAAACTGGTATTCAGAGTGTGTATACTCGTAAAATGTCAAGGTCCGGGGGCATATAGTTTTTAGGTTTGCCGTACATGTAAGGCTGCCACGATTAATCAGATAATCGATTAATTGATTGATAAATTCCAGAAATATTATTATTGATACTGATTTTCCATAATCAATTATTTTCTTCGTAGAATTTACCAGCTAAAGATGTTTCTTAAATAGCTGGATGAGTGGCAAACAGTGCAGGCCCTGATGAGACGCCGCATTCTCATCAGGGTCTACACTGTTTGCTCTGGCCTGTCTGTGCAAAACACTAGAGTGAATTACAACATGTATATGATAAGAGTCATGTGCAGACAGAAAGCGGGACAGGTAAAATTATGACCAAATCTCCAGTGATTACTAATCGATTATTTATCGCAATGGCAAAACTGATAAGCGATTATCATTTCAGCAACGATTAGCCAGCCCTAGGTACGTTGGTACGAATGTACGTCCGTCTGCACGAATGTGTGTACGTACGTTTGTATGAATGTACATCCGTCTGCACGAATGTGTGTATGTACGTAATTGACCTCAAAATATATATAGGTCAGTGTGACCTATATTTCATGCTAGAGTGACTTTGCCTTATATCTTGAATACTATTTGATGGAGAAATGTCATGCCTGGTTTATTAGCTCCTTGTGACCCAATGATTGATTCAAAAATATAATTACATGTATATTGGTCATTGTGACCTATATTTCATGGATGAGTGATTTTGCCTCATATCTTGAATACTATTTGATGGAAAAATGTCAATCCCGGCTTATTAGTTCCATGTGATCCAATGATTGACCTCAAAATATACCTAGGTCATTGTGACCATATTTCATGGTTCAGTGATTTTGCCTAATATCTTGAATACTATTTGATGGAGAAATGTCATGCCATAGATTATTAGTCCCATGTGACCTGCTGATCAACCTCAAAAGATATCTAGGTCAGTGTGACCTATATTTCATGGTTCAATGACTTTGCCTTTTATTTTGAAAACTATTTGATGGAGAAATGTCATGCCTGTGTTATTAGTTCCATTTACCCCGCTGATCAACCTCCAAATATATCTAGTTTGGTGTGCTTCAGTGATTTTGTCCATTATCTTGAATATTATTTTATGGAGAAATTTCATACCATCTGACCCACTGATTGATCTCGACAAAATATATCTAGGTCAGTGTGACCTATATTGCATGGTTTAGGGAGTTTGCCTGTAATCTTGAATACTATTTGATGGAGGAATGTCATGTCTGGGATAATACTTGAATGCATCCAGATGATTGACCTCAAAATATATCAAGGTAGGTGTGACCTGTATTTTATGGGTTAGTGACTTTGCCTGAAATCTTGAATAATATTTGATGGAGAAACTTCATGTCTGAAGTATCAATTCAATATGACTTGATGAATGCAACAAAGATATATCTAGTTTAGTTTGACACTATTCCAGGTGCGTTATACTGTTCAGTGACGGCTGTTGCTGCAACATAAGTTTTCAGCGTGAGTTTGGCCCCTGTGCGGGGGCATCTGTGTCATACTGACACATGTCTACTTTATATATTATCCTACAGCATTTAGAAGCAGATAGATACAGAATATGGATTTATTGCATTTACAGGGTAAAATGTCATTATTAATATAATGCTTAGCAGAAAATAAAATATATACAAAAAGTCTACCTAATGCAGAATAAATAAGCTGGTCGCCTTAAGACTATCAGAGTATATACTCGTAAAATTTCAAGGGGTCCATCATTTTTGTATATTTTATCCCACATCATTGAGAAGAAAACAGAACACTGATTTAATGCATTTTAGGCAAACAAATACATTATAGACATGATAGATTTGATGCATAGTAGAAAATAAAATATATACGAAAAGTCCACCTAATGCAGAAGAAATAAGCTGGTCGCCTTAAGACTGGTATTCGGAGTATATATACTTGTAGAAATAACTTTATTTTTTTTATATTTATTATAAGGGGCCTAACATTTTTGTAAATTTTATCCTAAAGAATTTAGCCGAAAACAGATACAAAATATTTCACTGATTTAATGTATTTTAGCATATAAATATATTCTTTGTACATGTTGTACAATGTATGTTGCATGTAGCAAAAAATGTATATACAATAAAGTCCACCTAATGCAGAATAAATAATCTGGTCGCCTAAAGACTGGTATTCGAAGATATATTTTTTAATGTTTGTTCATTGTGGAAGTTTGAAGCCCTACACTGAGATTTGCACAATGTGAGAGCCCTTCAGAATATCTTACATGGACTCAAGCTCAAGGTCACATTTGATAGTCACCAGTTCTTTTTATGTATGGGGGGTTTAACGGCCAGTGTTAACTAAAAGTTTGAGCCAATTATCTATCCACACTTTACCTTGGCAATTTTATCCGTAAGCAATTGACCAGAACAGTGCACATTCTTACACCAGAATTGACAAATGCCCTTCTTGAATCAGCTGATGGGAGAAATGACTGTAGAAAAGATTTCATGATCAATATCCACGAAAGAATGTTCCTGACTGCGGAAGGAATCAACCTACATCTTCCTGATAACCAGTCAGAGGTGGCTTTGCATGAGCTATTCTTTGAATTTTGTGTTTGTTCCATATCTCCACCCCTTAAAGGATTTTCATCAAACTTGGTCAGTTATCCCCCTCAGAAAGTTCATGTCCAAAGCTAGGTTGGTAAAAAAACTGAAAATACACATATAGTTTCATGGACAGTGGGAAATACAGGGAAATCCCGGTAAATACTGAGAAATACTGGAAAATGGACATTAATGTAGGTGGGGCCAATTGAGACTGCTTAATATACCCTGCCTGCCTAGGTATATGTATTGTAAAGTAAAATCATTTCATACAGGGCTTGCATTTTACCTTACCTTTACGAAGTACAAGGAGAACTATTGTAGTCACCACGGTCGTCCGCGTTTGCGTTAGCGTGTGCGTGTGTGTTCCCGTCACACTGCGTTAAAGTTTTTCAAATGCTTATATCTAAATAGCCATGCATCACAGAGTACTCATATTTGGAACTTTAGTACCTGGGAGGGTCTTCTAATGTTCCAAGAGAGCAAACCCCTGGATCCATGCCCCGAGGTGGGGCTAGGGGTCAGAATCTAGAACACCTTTATAAAACTGTGTTAAAGTTTTTGAAATGCTTATATATCAACAGTCACTCATCACAAAGCATTCATATTTACAACTTGGGTACTTGGGAATGTCTTCTGAGAATATGCGGGATTGTCTTCTGAGATTCCAAAAGAACACACCCCTGGGTTCACGAATGGGGGGGGGGGGGTGGGGCTAAAGGTCAAAATCTAGGACACCTAAGTTATTCGTTAAATACATTATCATTATGCTAACAAGTTACAAACTGAATTTGTTATACATCAGCCAACTTTGTGATGTTGGTTTAAGTGTAAAAGGGTGAAGGTCATGGTGACCTACATTTTACAGTCCAGTGATTTTGCCTTATATCTTGAATACTATTTGATGGAGAAATGTTATACCTGGGATATTGGTTCCATGTGACCCCATGATTGACCTCAAAATATATCTAGGTCAATGTGACCTATAGTTCATGATTCTGTGATTTTGCCTTATATATTGAATACTATTTGATGGAGAAATGTTCAAACCTGGATTATTACTTCCATGTGACCCAGTGATTCACCTGAAAATATGTCTAGGTCAGTGTGACCTATATTTCATCGTTCAGTGATTTTGCTTATATCTTGAATACTATTTGATGGAGAAATGCTATACCTGGATAATTACTTCCATGTGCCCCAAGGATTTACCTCAAAATCTATCTAGGTCAATGTGACCTATATTTCATCGTTCAGTGATTTTGCCTTATATATGTTGAATACTATTTGATGGAGAAATGTCATACCTGGGATATTAGTTCCATGTGACCCCATGTTTGACCTCAAAATATATCTAGGTAAGTGTGACCTATGGTTCAGTGATTTTGCCTTATATCTTGAATACTGTTTGATGGAGAAACATCATACCTTGGTTATTAGTTCCATGTGACACAGTGATTGACCTCAAATAAATCTAGGTCATTGTGACCTATATTTAATGGTTCACTGATTTTGCCTTATATGTTGAATACTATTTGATGGACAAACATCATACATGTACCTTGGTTATTAGCTCCATGTCAGTGTGACCTATATTGGTTATTAGCTCCATGTCAGTGTGACCTATATTTCTCCCCCATCCCGAAAATGTAGGTCATTGTGACCGATATTTCATGGTTCAGTGTTTTTGCATTATATCTGGAATAGTATTTCATGGAATAATGTCATACCCAGATTGTTAGTTTCACGTCACCCAATGATTGACCCTGAAATATATATAGGTCAGTGTGACCTATATTTCAGGGTTCAGTGACTTTGCTTTAGATCTTGAAAACTATTTGATGAAAAATCTACATACCTAATTATTTGTTCCATGTAACCTGATGATTGACCTCAAAATATTTGTAGGTCAGTGCGACCTATATTTCAATGTTCAGTGATTTTACCTTATATCTTGAACTGCGAAGCAGGCGAGCTACGCTGACATGCGACAGCTCTTGTAGAGTCTACATGCACTTGGTCATGCAGGTCGAATGAAATGTTTTAGGATTTTCCAGACCTTCTGATAATGAATTGTTTGAAAGATTAATAATCTGTTACCTTCATAATTTTATATTTGAAGTAATCAAGTATGTATTGAATTTGTTTTCAAAAGATACTGAAATACTAGTTTTCAGACATCAGCTACTGGTATTTGACTTGACTTGTAAATAAAAATACTTGAGAGAGTACCTGCAGGTTAAGAAATGTATGCCCATTGTATTTTGTTCTTTTAATACCTGTCTTAAACAAAACAAATTTTCACACCGTTCAAAAGTAGGAGTAACTACTTGACAAACTTGCAAACAAACTTTTTTTTAAAGTACACATAAAAAAGTTCGGACAACCACAAAAGTTGTTGTAATTCTCCAAACAAATTTAACAATGTGTTTTATCATTTCACAAAAGCATAAAAAAAAACAAAAAAAAAAAAAAACACAAAGTTCAAGAAAACATGCCTATACAAATGTAATGAACATTTTACAATTAAAAAATGAAAATTTTCTGATTAAAAATTCCAATATTGTAGTATGTCTGCTGAAATTATAGATCATTCAGTGAGGCAGTTCTATTGAGCACCCACAATCTATATTTTTAGCAGAGATACGGAAAACAGTGTATATCCCTCTTAAACCCCATCTTTATTATATAAAAGTGGTGTTGGAGGGGTCAAAATCATGTGCATATGTTTTTGTGATGCATTTACAGACTGATGGAGCAGTCTGATCTGGGTCTGTCTGTTTGCTCAGGCCTGTCCATCTTAATTTTAGGATCATTATCTATTGCATATGAGTGATTTTAAATAGCATTCCTGCCACTGGTATTTACCTACCAACCTTGGTGCAAAGCCCATAAATGAATCAGGCTGACTCTAGGTCAAGGTCACATTTGAAGATCACGGCTTTGAATTTTGTGTCCATTCCTTATATCTCATTTACCCTAAAATGATTTTCATTTACCTTTGGTCAATTATCCCCCTCAGACAGCTGATGTGCATAAAGCATACATGAATCATGCTGACACAAGGTCAAGATCACATTTAAAGGTCACGAGTTTGAAACTTTGACTTTTATGCCTATTTATTTACCCCTGGCAGGATTTTAATAAACATTGGTAAAATATCCTCCTCAGTGAGCTGATGTGCAGAACCCATAAATAAAACATGCCAACTCAAGGGCAAGGTCACAGGTGAAGTTTTTCAACTTTGAATTTTATGTCTATTCCATACCTCCTTTACCCCTGGATGGATTTTCCTTTAAACTTTTAAGAAATAATTCCCCTCTGAGCTGGCGTGCAGAACCCATAGATAAACCATGCGGACGCAGGGTCAAGGTCACAGGTAAAGGTCACAAGGTTGAACCTTGATTTTAATGGTGGGGGGATTGGGCTGTCCTTCAGACTGCTCCTTGTTGCAAAATTAAAACACTTTTTGCTTGATAACTTAGATTATGTTTGTGGCCCAACTTTGATGAAACTTTTACTACACAATGTCATGGTCTCTTAGATAAGGAAGGTGTAATACTAGCAGAATAAATACCAAGTGCCCATAACACCCATTGATGATAGGTTTCAAATTTCAGTTCAATGATTTATTAATCACATACAGTAGATGGTTGCGTTTACATTTACACCCCTTTTAACAGTTTTGTCAGTCCTATCAAAGTCATGTGTGGCTGATAATGAAACACATGTGCATTGTAACCCCAGATTTTTATGCCCCCGGAATCGAAGATTCAGGGGGGCATATAGTTTTTGGTCTGTCCGTCTGTTTGTCTGTTTGTCCGTTAATCCGTTTGTCCGTTAATCCGTTTGTCCGTTTGTCTGTTTGTCCGTCTGCAAAAACTTTAACATTGGGCATAACTTTTGAATGGTAAATGATAGAGCCTTTATATTTCACATGTGCATTCCTTGTCACAAGACCTTTCAAGAGGTACCATAAATTTTGACCTCGTGACCTTGACCTTGACATTTGACCTACTTTTGACCTCCTTTTTAAAAACTTTAACATTGGCCATAACTTTTGATTGGTAAGTGATAGAGCTTTCATATTTCACATGTGGATTCCTTGTCACAAGACCTTTCAATTGGCACTATAATTTCTGACCTCATGACCTTGACCTTGGCATTTGACCTACTTTTTAAAAACTTTAACATTGGCCGTATCTTTTGATTGGTAATTGGTAGGGCTTTCATATTTCACATGTGCATTCCTTGTCACAAGACCTTTCTAATGGTACCGTAATTTTTGACCTCTTGACCTTGACATTTGACCTACTTTTTAAAAACTTTAACATTGGCCATAACTTTTGATTGGTAAATGGTAGGGCTTCCATATTTCACATGTGCATTCCTTGTCACAAGCCCTTTCTAGTGGTACCATAATTTTTGACCTTGTGACCTTGACCTTGATGTTTGACCTACTTTTTAAAAACTTTAATATAAAGTCCATAACTTTCGATTGGTAAGTGATAGAGCTTTCATATTTCACATGTGTATTCTTTTTCGCAACACCTTTCCATTGGTACCATAATTTTTGACCTTGATACCTTGTGGCCTTGACCATGACATACTTTAGTGATGGGGCTTTCATATTGCACAGGCGCTGTCCTGGGGCATCGGTGTTTCACAAACACATGTTGTTTCCTCTATTACACATCTTCATGGGGCATCCTTTGGTGTCTCTGATTCTCTTGTTTGATATTTGTTTTCTTTTTACAGTTTGATGGTCAGTTGTTGACACAATTCTAATCAGAAGACACTGGAGACAAATGAGAAAAGCAAAGGCTTCTTACCAGGCAAGTCTCTGCTGAACATGAAACATATTTATTTGGGTTTCCTATCCTTTTTTAACTCTCAGGAAATTTCGTCCCGGTAAGCTTTTCTACTACCCCAGGCATCGACGTCCACAAATGTTAAAGTTTTTGCGTTAAAGTTTTTTTAGAAGCTCATCTCGTTTTTATGACTACACGGATTAAGTTCATATTTAGTATGATGATATTTTCTGTTATCGACTTCTTTCCCTGGTGATGTTGTGGGGAGGATTTGGGATTTGATTGTATCAGTTCCTGATCATTACTATTTTTAATTTTTACACATTGGTTTATCACATGAGGGGTTCAGCAAAAAATGGGAACTGTAAAATAAAAATGTAGGCAGTGATCAGGTATCAAAACATTTGTCAAACAACTCTGATCAGAGTCATCAAAGGGAAAGAAACATGAACATGGAGTAACTAAACACTGTTGAAATCTGATCACAAGCGGGCAGCAGAACGAGTTACTTTCCAACAGAATGGCTACGGTAAAAGGCTATCCAAACTAAAAGGATATAAGCAATACATAAATGCAACATAAATAATCCAGGATAGAAGAACAGCCTTAGAATGGTCAGCAAAATGTATTTCACTGTGTGTTTTAATTTGTTTATATATGGCCATGATTCTCATCCTTGATTCTGTCATGGTCTAAACAAACACATGGTTCAGTCTGCATGAAGTTTGCTAACTCAACAGTGCTATATCGGAGAACAAATATCAGTCAACTACAGAGATGAAACAACAATAAGGACTTGACAGCATGAAATAACATAAATGCTGGAGCCAAAGAAAACTGTTAGAATCTCGTAAGCCTGATCAGAGAAAGTAATTTTTGCTTACTATCTTTTGAAGCTGTGGCCCTTTGAACATTGAAAATAATCATTGAAATTTATTCGCGGAAAGAACAATGCACCTTCACTTTGAATTCCTTTCTTACAATCTTATAGTACTTGTTTGTAAGATGTAAGTGTAATGGCGGGGCATTTCTTACATTGTTACTCTTGTTTTTGTAGGTCACAAGATTTCATGAGTTCCAATGAATTTCTGCCATTGAAAGACCTGAATGTGAGAGGAAAGGACTACAAGAAAATTTGTGTAAAATTGTTCAGAAAAGCCATAAGAGAGAAGCGAGATGCAAAGCCAGAAGAACTAACTATTGCTATGAAAAAGTAAAGGACAAGCAATTTCATATCCAGGCATTGGCTACAATGATAAAATAAAGGAGATGCAATTAAATATCCAGGCATTGGCTAAAAGTAAAGTAGAAGCAATTTAATAGCCAGGCACTGGTTACAATGAAAAAGTAAAGGAAAAGAAACTTAATATCCTGGCAATTATGTTTGACCACAGACTATGGATGATGCATCTTTTGCTGTACAGCTGCACGAGATGAGCTGCAGGACAAAGGAACCATAACTCTGGTGTTCTCACTTTCAGAGGCATTGCCTTTTGACAAATGAAAATAGCCATTTCTATCATTTAGTCTTCTGAAACACTGTATCTCCTGAACCGTTTGATGGATTCTGAAGTAACTTGCTTGGTTACAACACTAGGATGGGGAAAATAGCCATAAGGTTTTGATGACCTTGACCTTAACTATAAAACTATCAAAAACTATAAAAGCTATGGCATTGAAAGTTGATGAGTGCATTGCTAGAAATCTGTAGATGGCCTTATTAACTTTTGAAGAAATTCTGAATACTACTTGATGAGTTATGGCCCTTTGTTACTGTAGGCATTTGTACATCACATGCTTTTGGGTCGTATGTGAGAAGCAAAACTTATTTTACATTTGTTTTTAGCTCACCTAACCAATGGTCATGGTGAGCTTTTGTGACAATGAGATGTCCAGCGGCGGCTGATGCCATGTGTAAATTTTCTTGTTAACACCCTTGGGCCACAGTTTTGGTCTAATTATGATCAGATTGGTTAGATCATACTGACAATATCTCTGTCAAGTTGGAATATGGGGCATTTTGAGTCAAAAAGTGGAACAGTAGTTAATACCATAAAAAAACCTTATTAATACTTGAGAGGCCACAGTTTTTGTCCAATCATCCCCAAACATGTGCAGAATTACCATCTCAGTACACTTTGAATAAGGGTCATTTAGGGCTATAAAGCAGATCAGTATGAACAAATCATAGAAAAAACCTTTTAAATACTATACAGGTCACAGTTTGGTCGAATCGTCATCAAAGTTGTCTCAGCAATATCTTGGTCAAGTTCAAATATGGATCATTTCGGGTCAAAAAGTAAGTCAGTGGGTCGTGGAGCGCTGTGGTGCAGTGGTAAAGTATCGGACTCGAGATCGAGAGGTACCGGGTTCAATCCCCACAAGCGGCAAGTGTTGTTTCCTTGAGCAAGAGACTTTATCCACATTGCATAGTACTGGTTTCTACCCAGGAAAAGAGGGCCACATGGAAGATTAGTACTAGTTTACTAAATGTGTTACCCTCTATAAATAAGGTCGATTATTATTATTATTATTATTATTATTATTTTATTATTGTAGCCTAGAAAACCCCTGTGAAAACTCTGGAGCAGATAAATTTGGGCAAATGTTTATCAGACATGCTCAGAATGATCACTTTGAAAATATATGTCAAGGTCAAATATGGATCATGTCAGGTTAAAAACCTTTGGTCCAATGTTTATCAAACTTGCTCAAAATGATCACCTTGACAACATCTCTGTCAAGGTAGAATATAGATCATGGAAAAAATGACCTTGACCTGAGACCTACTTAAATAAAAATATATTGGTCATAGCTTTTTACAGCCTTCATATTTGGAATGAACGTTCCATGTAATACGGTCTTATCTCTGAACAAATAAATTGACCTGTGAATTTGACCTTGGCTTGAACAATATGAAATAGAACCTTCAATTTTTGTTTTGTTTGTTTGTATTTGGGTTTAAAGTAAGGGAAACAAACACAAACACGACGCAACCAGACAATAATAGAAACTTCAACAGAGGAAGGCCAAAAGGACAGTTGCTTTCCCACAAATTGGCCTAATGACCATCCAAAATAAAAAGACACGAGTAATACATACAATACTTAACAAGCAATAACATAAATAAACCGCCACAGAAGAACCACCTTGGAACGGTCAGTGGAAAGAATTCCACTGGGAGGCTTAAATCGATTTCACACGGCCTTAATCCTCACCCTTACGTCAACACTTGGCCTTGGCCTTGGCAAGCTCATTCGTAAGCAGCTGACTTGTACAGTGCACATTCTTTCGCCAGAAACTGACAAATGCCCTTCTTGAATCAGCTGATGGGAGAAAATGACTGTAGAAAAGGGTAACGGTCATCCCTAACAAACTCTGCCCCTAGCAAAGTAGGCCCCTACAAACTCGGCACCCAAAATTATATTATATATATAAAACCTCCAATTTAGTCATCTGATCAGGGTCTTTCCGGTCATTGAGCGACACGGTGCCAACTAGTGCCCACAAACTACATATGTATGTTTTTGAGCAGAATTAAGATAAAAAGGGATATGTATACCCCCAGCAAATCTTAACGGTTTGACTGGATAAAAGTGGTGTTAATTGGGTCAAAAAGATAAGTTTTCGTGATGGTGTATTGTGCTAGCAAAGCTTGGCATGTTCTAACGTGTACCCACAATCTATATATTTTTGAGCAGAAATAGCAAAAATATCAAAAATTTTCATCTTAAATTATCAATTTTTGGGTCAGGGGCGTTTAAGGAAAAATAACAGTATATTTGTTTAGGCATGCATGTTTTCATATTCAAACAATAAATGCATAGTACAAAAGAATTATTTTTAGCTCGCCTATACGAAGTACATGGAGAGCTATTGTTGTCACCCCGGATGTGCGCGTTAGCGTAAGCGTTTGCGTTCCCGTTTCCGTCACACTCTGCGGTATAGTTTTTCAAATGCTTATATCGCAACAGTCATGCATCACAGAGCACTCATATTTGGAACTTAAGTACCTGGGAGGGTCTTATAACGTTCCAAGAGATCAGACCCCTGGGTAGCCCGGAGTGGGGCTAGGGGTCAAAATCTAGAACACCTCTGTAAAACTGTGTTAAAGTTTTTGAAATGCTTATATCTCAACAGTCACCCATCACAAAACATTCATAGTTACAACTTGGATACCTGGGAGTGTCTTCTGAGAATACCAGGGAATATCTTCTGAGATTCCAAAAGAACACCCCTGGGATCATGCCTGGGGGGATGAGGCTAGGGGTCAAAATCTAGGACACCTTTGTAATTTGTTATATACATTTCCATTATAGTAACAAGTTTCAAACTTAATTGCTTATACATCAGCCAACTATGAGACATTGGTTCAAGTGTAAAAGGGTCAAGGTCACAGTGACCTATATTTCATGGTCCAGTGATTTTGCTTTATATCTTGAATACTATTTGATGGAGGAATGTCATACCTGGGATATTAGTTCCATATGACCAGTGGATTGACCTCAAAATATATCTAGGTCATTGTGACCTATTGTTCACGGTCCAGTGATTTTGCCTTATATCTTGAATACTATTTGATGGAGAAATGTCATACCTGGGATATTAGTTACATATGACCACACGATTGACCTCAAAATATATCTAGGTCATTGTGACCTATTTTTCACGGTCCAGTGATTTTGCCTTATATCTTGAATACTATTTGATGGAGAAATGTCATACCTGGGGTATTAGTTCCATATGATAACATGATTGGCCTCAAAATATATCTAGGTCATTGTGACCTATATTTCACGGTCCAGTGATTTTGCTTTATATCTTGAATACTATTTAATGGAGAAATGTCATACCTGGGATATTAATTCCGTGTGACCACATGATTGATCTCAAAATATATCTAGGTCATAGTGACCTATATTTCATGGTTCATTGACTTTGTCTTATATCTTGAATATTATTTGATGGACTATTTTTATACCTAGATTATTAGTTCCATTTTACTTGATGATTGACCTCAAAATATATTTAGGTGAGTGTGACCTATATTTCATGGTTCAGTGATTTTGCCTATTATCTTGAATACTTTTGATGGAGAATTATTATACCTGGATTATTACTTCCATGTGACCTGATGATTGACCTCAAAATAGACCTAGGTCAGTGTGACCTATATTTCATGGTTCAGTGACTTTGCCTTGTATCTTGAATACTATTTAGTGGAGAAACAGCATCTATGCATTATTAGTTCCATGTGACCCGATAATTGACCTCATAATAAGTCTAGGTCAGTGTGACCTATATTTCATGGTTCAGTGATTTTGCCTATTATCTTGATTATTATTTGATGGAGAAACAGTATACCTGGATTATTACTTCCATGTGACTGGATGATTGACCTCAAAAGGTATTAAGGTTATTGTGACCTATATTTCACAGTTCAGTGATTTTACCTTATATTTTGAAAGCACGAAACAGGCGAGCTATGCTGTCATGTGACGGCTCTTGTCATCTCTTAAGTTTATAACTATAAGGTTAAGATAAAAGATACTTCCATTTTCAACCCCCCGCCCCCCCCCCCCCCCCCCCAAACACACAGCACAATTCACAATTTTAGCGATGTGTTTTACCGGTAAGGATTCTATAATTCCTCAAAAATATGTTAAGCTCAAACTGCCTTATAAAACTATAGACCTTCCAAATGTAATTGTGGAGACAAAAACTGTCTATTATGACCTATTTATAGCTATAAGTGGAGTGTTTGGGGCCGAGATTGCTAGGGGCCGAGTTTGTCAGGGGCCTAGTTTGTTAGGGGCTGAGATGTCCCTAAATCTGGAAAAGATTTCATGATCAATCTCCACGAAGGAATGTTGCCGTCCTTGGCATGTATCAAACCCGCATCCTCCAGATCAACAGTCAGATGTGCATCCGACTGAGCTGCTGAGACCAGCTTCATATTTGGTTTGTAGCTTTTTGTGACAAGGGCTTCCCACTAGAGCTTCAAATTCGGCATGTAGATTACTATTGACAAGGGCATTCTTTGGTACAAGACATTTTGCGATGTGACCTTGACCTGTGACCTACTTTTAAACCACTAGAGATAGAACCTTCATATTTGGCATGTAGGTTTCTTGTTACAAGGTCTTCCCACTCGACAAATTATTTTGACCTGTGATCTTGACCTATAGCCTACTTTGTCATAATTTTGATCCTTTGGAATAGAGCAATCATGTTTGGCTCCTTGTACCATTTCATTTGTACAATGAGGATCAGGTGAGCATTATGATATCCACAAAATGACTTCATTTACGATGATCTATGTCTTGAATGAACACCCCTGTAAACCTCAGTTATCTCTTTATGAATTGGAGCTTAGAGGGGTGTTCGTTTCACAGCTTGTTAACATCATGGCGATCCAGGGCCATTATGACCCTCTTCTATATTTAGTGTTGCACATATCCACGATTCAAGTATATGCAAGTCAAGATAGTTATTAATTATGAACTAAACTAAACATAAAATTAAATATTACAGTTATTAAAGCTTCCAGATAGTTAATCTTTGTGTTTCTGTTTCAATAAATCTCAGTCAAAATTAGTTACACACCCAAACCCATGGTATGTCTCATCTAAATGGCGGGCATTCAAACTTTCACACAACAGAATGTCTGAAGACACTTATTGTCTTGATGCAGCTCAGTTGAACTGCGATTCATAGAACAGCATTTGGTCCCATCCCACTTAAAAGAAGGTAATTAACTGTTGACATTTTCAAAGGAACGACCTTTTTAGCTGGCCTGTACAAAGTACAAGGAGAGCTATTGTTGTCAACTCTGTTGGTCCACATGAGCGTTTGTGTGTGAGTTTGCGTTCCTGTCACACAGTGTTAAAGTTTTTCAAATGCTTATATTCAAACAGTCTCGCATCACTAAGTACTCGTATTTGGAAGTTAAATACCTGGTAGGGTCCAGGCTTGGGACCAATTACATTTGAAAGTAATTGATCAATCCCCCGATGCAGGGTTATAGGAATATGCCTTCGTCTGTCCCTCCATCCATAACACTTTCTTGTCTACTCCATTTGATAGAATTTCATTAAACTTTGGTCAGTTTTTCTCTTTAGTATGAAGATGTGTTGTGTGCAAGGTCCAGGTTCGTACCTCAAAGGTCAAGGACATACTTAGAGGTCAAAGATAAAAAGGGCCTTTTTGTCATGTCCAATCAATAACTTCCTTATTCCTGGATGGATTTAAATATTATTTGGCAGAAATGTTAACCATAATGTGACAGTGTGTCGCGCGCAAGACCCAGCTCCGTACCTCGAAGGTCAAGGTCATACTTAGAGATAAAATGTCAAAAAAACATCTTTTTATCATGTCCTATCAATAACTTTCTTATTCCTGAATGAATTTAAATATTACTTGTCAGAAATGACAGTGTGTCGCACGCAAAACCCAGGTCGGAACTTCAAAGGTCATACTTAGAGGTGAAAGGTGGAATGTCCGTTCGTAACAGTTATCTGCTGAACCCTTCGATAGAAGTTCACTAAACTTTGGTCAAATATTATTCTCAATGAGACAAAGTGTCGCCACAAGCCCCAGGTCCGTACCTCAAAGGTCATACTTAGAGGTTAAAGGTAAAAAATGTATTCGTCATGAGGCGATGTGTTGTACGCAAAATCCAGGTTGGTTCCTGAAATGTCAAGGTCATGCATAGAGGTGGGTCTTTTTGGTGTTTTTCAATAACTTTCTTACTCCTAGATGGATTTTAAAATTACTTGGCTAAAATGTTAAACATCATAAGATTGCTAATTCAAGATCACGGCGAAGGTCACAGTTTAATGTCATAAGGTTGAGCTTTGTTACTGAAGGGCGGCAGGGGATTATGGCTGTCCCTCAGACTGCATTCTTATTCAATTACAATTACCTGGCTATAAAAATGTAATTGGTGAAATTACAATTATAGTGCAAACAATTTGACATGAGACTGACCTTTATGCAAAGAATAAATAAGCAAATGCTTCAGCCTAATATGTTGGGTTGTGAAAACTCGTGATTTTTCGGCAGCTTGGAATCGCGACCCATGTATTAAATAAGCCAGTACATGACAAGAACTACAAGATGGCTTGAGCGACCAGCAAAGACTCAGATCAGCCTGCGCATTCGAGCAGTCTGATCAGTCTTCGCTGATCGCATGTACTTACTATAGGCTATGATTTATGCCAAGAAATATAAGTAAAAGGTCTTGTCACAGTGGATGGGTGTGCAGATTGATTTGAGTCTCTGCTTGTTGCCCTGGCCTTATTGTAGGTTTTGTCATGCTCCGGCTCATAAATAACAATTTCCACCTTTTCAGAAAATGGTGAAAATAAATATATGTACATGTATTCAATCGGGTGTGAAATTATACTAATAGATAGTTCATAAAGAAATGAAGTTGAAAAAGTGTGACCAGAACCGGATTCGAACTGGTGACCCCTTGCTTACAAAGCAAGTGCTCTACCGACTGAGCTATCCGGGCACTGATAGCACCTCTTCAACTTCGAAGTTTGAGAAACTTAGTTAACAAACAGCCCTCTGGGTACTCTTGTTGTATATTTTATCCTACAGCATTTAGAAAAAAAGATACAGAACACGGGTTTAATGAATGTACAGCGTAAAGCTTCATTATTAATATAATGCATAGCAGAAAATAAAAACTATACAAAATGTCCACCTAACGCTGAATAATTACGGTGCTCCGGGGCAGCTTATAGTATAGGCAGTGACCCGCCATCTGTTGTCCGTGTCAACATTTTCAAACGACTTCTCCTCTAAAACTGCAGGGCCGATTGAAGGCAAATTTCATGTGGAGCATCCATGGGATGGGGGAACAAAGGTTTGCTCGTAGGGTCCAGGTCACATGACCAAGCTGGCCTCCATGCCCATATAAGGTAAAAACCCTTCAAAAGTCTTCTCCTGAACCAGTGGGCAGATTGTGATGAATCTTGGTATGTAGTATAGGGGACTCTGGACCATCATAGTTTGCTAAAATAATGACCCTTTGATGACCTTGACCCATTTTATGCCAAGGTCAAATTTGGTCACATAGACTTTTGTATGAAAAAAGTCAAAACAGCATTTTTTTTTTTAATTATTGCAGCCTGTGACCTGAAATTAAGTAGATGCAGTGGGCAAAATGTGCTAATGAAACTACATTAGTATTCAAGGTCAAGGATATTCCCTGACCTTGGCCCAAGGTTATACAGATATGAAAATTAAAAAAAAAAATGTTTTTCACTGGAATCACTAGGCCATTTGCAATCAAATTTTGTATGAAAGCTTTTCGGAACAAGGAAATGCAATTTAATTAATTTGAGTTTGGTCACATGACCAGGATGGTAGCTATGTCCATATAAGGTAAAACCCTTAAAAAATCTTCTTCTGGAACCAGAGGGCCAATTGTGATGAAACTTGGTATGTAGCATTGGTGACTCGTGGCCCATTATAATTTGCTTAAATGATGACCCTCGGATGACCTTGACCCATTTTATGCCAAGGTCAAATTTGGTCACATGGACTTCTGTATGGGAAAAAGTCAAAACAGCATATTTTTTTTTAATTATTGCAGCCTGTGACCTGAAAATTAGTATATGCAGTGGGCAAAGTGTGCAAGTGAAACTACATTAGTTTTCAAGGTCCTTCTCTGACCTTGGTCCAAGGTCATTCAGATATGAAAATTAAAAAAAATGTTTTTCTTTGAAACCACCTGCCATTTGCAACCAAATTTTATAAGAAAACTTTTAGGAACAAGGAAATAAAACATAATTAATTTGAGTTTGGTCATGTGACCATGATGGCTGTTATGCCCATAGAAGGTAGAAACCCTTAAAAATCTTCTCCTTCTATACCAAAAAGCCGATTGTCAATGAAACTTGGTATGTAGAATAAGAAACTTGGGTCCAGCATATTTTGTTCAGATGTAGACCCTCGGATGACCTTGACTCACTTTATACCAAGGTCAAATTAGGTCACATAGACTTTTTTGTGCGATAAACGGTCAAAACCAAGTATTTTCGAAACTATTGTAGACTTTGATCTGAGACTTGGTAGGTGCAGATGGCATCCAGGGACGGGCCAGTTTCTCACACTTGACCTCTGGTGAGCGTAGTGGCCCATGGGCCTCTTGTTTTTATGCCCCCGCCATTCGAAGAATGGTGGAAAGGGCATATAGTGTTACCCCTGTCCGTCAGTGCGTCCGTTCGTCTCTGAAAGTTAAACGCTGTCAATAACTTTCTTATTTCTGGATCAATTTAGAAATAACTTGGTAGAAATATTAACCACCATGAGACGATGTGTTGCGTCCACAAACCCAGGCCCCCACCTACAAGGTCAAGGTCATACTAAGAGGTCAAAGGTCAAAAAAGGGATCCAAAACTTAAACGTTGTCAAGAACTTTCTTGTTTCTGGATCAGTTTAGAAATTACTTGGCAGAAATTTTTAAACATCATTTTTTCTTTCTTTCTATTCTTTTTTTTTCTTTTTAAAAACACAATATCCCCCAGCACAAAGGCTTTGGACTCTGACTCAAAAGGTTGTGAGTTCAAATCCCGGTGAAGTCTTTTGACGACTCTTGTTTCTCAATGGCATTTTTGCGGGGGCATCCGTGTCCTATTGACACCTTTTCTAGTTTGTTGAGTTTTACGGCCCTTTTATTGTTTCACTCATATCGAGCTGACCGTTAATCAGAAGTGGGCGAAAACCGGAGTACCCGGACAAAAACCACCTGACCTTCCGTACAGAATGTAGCGTCTCACATGTGACCCGAGCGAGGCTCGAACCTACGGTGGTGAGAGACCTAATGACTAAGAGTCAGCGCTATTATCCACTAGGCCACGGAGGCCCGTTAGGTGGTCTCCTTAAGACTATCGGAATATATATACTTGTAACATTTTAAGGGGTCTTTCATTCTTGTATATTTTATCCCACATCATTTAGAAGAAAATAGATACAGAACACGGATTTAATGCATTTAAGTCATAAAATGCATTATAGTTATGATGCATAGTTACTTAGAAAATAATATAATTACAAAAAGTCCACTTAATGCAGAAGAAATAAGCTGGTCGCCTTAAGACTGGTATGCGGAGTATATGTACTTGCAAAAATAAGGGGCCCAACATTTTTGTATATTTTATCCTACAACATTTAGAAGAAAATAGATACAGAACACGGATTTAATGCATTTAAGTCATAAAAATACATTATGTGATGCATAGTAGAAAATAAAATATATACACAAAGTCCACCTAATGCAGAAGAAATAAACTGGTCGCCTTAAGACTGGTATTCGGAGTATATATACTTGCAAACATAAGGGGCCCAACATTTTTGTATATTTTATACTACAACATTGAGAAGAAAATAGATACAGAACACGGATTTAATGCATTTAAGTCATAAAAATACATTATAGATATGATGCATAGTAGAAAATAAAGTATATACACAAAGTCCACCTAATGCAGAAGAAATAAGCTGGTCGCCTTAAGACTGGTATTCGGAGTATATATACTTGCAAAAATAAGGGGCCCAACATTTTTGTAGATTTTATCCTACAGCATTTAGAAGAAAATAGATACAGAACACGGATTTAATGCATTTAAGTCATAAAAATACATTATAGATATGATGCATAGTAGAAAATAAAATATATACCAAAAGTCCACCTAATGCAGAAGAAATAAGCTTGTCGCCTTAAGACTGGTATTCGGAATATATATACTTGCAAAAATAAGGGGCCCAACATTTTTGTAGATTTTATACTACAACATTTAGAAGAAAATAGATACAGAACACGGATTTAATGCATTTAAGTCATAAAAATACATTATAGATATGATGCATAGTAATAAATAAAATATATACACAAAGTCCACCTAATGCAGAAGAAATAAGCTGGTCGCCTTAAGACTGGTATTCGGAGTATATATACTTGCAAACATAAGGGGCCCAACATTTTTGTATATTTTATCCTACAACATTTAGAAGAAAACAGATACAATACACAGATTTAATGCATTTAAGTCATAAAAATACATTATAGATATGATGCATAGTAGAAAATAAAATATATACAAAAAGTCCACCTAATGCAGAAGAAATAAGCTGGTCGCCTTAAGACTGGTATTCGGAGTGTATATACTTGCAAACATAAGGGGCCCAACATTTTTGTATATTTTATCCTACAACATTTAGAAGAAAACAGATACAATACACAGATTTAATGCATTTAAGTCATAAAAATACATTATAGATATGATGCATAGTAGAAAATAAAATATATACAAAAAGTCCACCTAATGCAGAAGAAATAAGCTGGTCGCCTTAAGACTGGTATTCGGAGTGTATATACTTGCAAACATAAGGGGCCCAACATTTTTGTATATTTTATCCTACAACATTTAGAAGAAAACAGATACAATACACGGATTTAATGCATTTAAAACATAAAAATACATTCTTAGTATGTTGCATAGCAAAAAAAAAAATACAATAAAGTCCACCTAATGCAGAATAAATAATCTGGTAGCCTATAGACTGGTATTCGAAGAGATATATTTTAAGATTTTCTCATGGGTTTTCACTGAAACTCCATGCCTATTAGAAGCCCTACTCTGAGATTTGCACATTGTGACAGCCCTTCAGAAGATACCACTAGGGCTCGCTCTTGGTGGCTCCGTATCCCCACATCCATAACGTCACATACACAATATCCACCCATCCATCTATTTATTATCACATATACTTTAATCCCCCTAATAATACCCTTACATTTATACCCCCACTATGACAAGATAGAATATATCTTCTTTTGTTCCCCCTAATGTCATTTATATACCGTTCCCCCTAATGTCATTTATATACACAGTTCCCCTTAAGCCAGATTAAGTACTAGTAAAATATTAAGGGGTCCAATATTTTTGTATATTTTTTCCTGCAGAGTTTAGAATAAAAATAGATACAGAACACGGTTTTAATGCATTTAAAGCATAAAAATATGTTGTTGGAATGGTAAAAAAGCAGAAAATAAGATATATACAAAAAGTCCACCTAATGCAGAAAAAATAAGCTGGTCGCCCAAAGACAGATATTAGGATTATATATATATATATATATATATATATTATATATATAATTTGGGGTCGGTGGTAACTTTTGTGGTAGTGACGATGTAAAGCAGTTTACAAATTATGTTCAGTCTGGGACTGCTGCAATAATTATTTTATGCAATGAAAAAAGAAAGTATGTTACAACTACCGGATTCATTATTATCTGTGACACGTTTTAACTGGTAGATCTAAAACATAAAATTACCCTTGTACATGTAGCAACATCATCACTACCACAGAAGTTACCTCCAACCCCAAATTATGCTACATGATGGTATATTTAAGATTAAATCGTGAACTAAATGTAATAATAATATTAAGTCTTATATGGATTTTTAAATTGAAAGGGCCGTAAAACCCAAACCAAAAAAAAAAAAAAAAAAAAAAAAACTACAACCCCAAATTATGCTACATGATGGTATATATAAGATTAAATCGTGAACTAAATGTAATAATAATATTAAGTCTTATATGGATTTTTAAAGAAGACCTTATATCCTACTTTTGTTACAAATTTCATTCAGATAGGCGCGTCTTTGATATCTTTAATCAAAATGTACTCCGGTCTTTTATGGGTCCGTCGAATTACCCCAAACCACCCCTAACTACCCAAAACCACCCCCAAACCACACCAAAATAACCCAAATCACTTTAAAAATAATATAATATGCAATATAAATCTAGTTACTAACACATTATGAATTATTTTAATGCATAATGGTCTGTTTTCCAATGTTAAGGTTTTTAAAATGTAGGTCAAATATCAAGGTCACAAGGTGAAAAATTATGAGATCGTTGGAACGACCTTGTGACATAGAATCCACATGTGAAATATGGAAGCCCTATCACTGACCAATCGAAAGTTATGGCCAATGTTAAAGTTTTTGGAAAGTAGGTTAAACGTCAAGGTCAATCTCTCAAGGTAAAAATATTGTGACGTTGGAAAGGTCTTGTGGCATAGAATGCACAAATGAAATATGAAAGCCCTATCACTTACCAGTCGAAAGTTATGGCCAATGTTAGTTTTTAAATTGTAGGTAAAAATAGGTCAAACATCAAGGTCAAGGTCAAGAGGTCAAAAATTATGGAACCATTGGAAAGGCCTTGAGACAAGGAATGCACATGTGAAATATGAAAGCCCTATCAGTTACCATTCAAAAGTTATGCTCAATGTTTAGGTTATTGCGAACAGACAAACAGACAAACAGACCAAAAACTATATGCCCCCCCCCCCCCCCGCCGAATCTTTGATTCCGGGGGCATAATGAAACAGTCCGTTTTAGGTATTTTAATAACCAAGAGAGGAACCTTTTTAATTTCCATGTATATGCACCCACTAAATACTTACCCACAAATCAAATTTCAAAATAAAAGTTCACAAACCTTAACCCCTTCGCAACATGTATGTCGCAAATGAGGCCATTTATTTCTAAACCCTCATGTACATTCTCCATACAAGTGCAATCCATGTATTAAATATATAAAATGGTTTGGGGTGTTTTGGGGTAAATTCGATGGACCGGTCTTTTAGTTCCGAATCACGGTTTTTATACATCCCGGACTTTAGTGTGAGATGAATGGCGCTGTATGTTTCGAAGAATCAAACTTCTAAATGTTTCAGCTCGAAATGAACTTTGTATTTGACACTAGTCATGCAGGCGCCGTCATTCAGTCAGAATTAGCATAATAACATAACGTCAAAGATTGATTTAAGGTACTTTGTTCCAGTACAGTATTAAATCCACAGGACTTGTAGCATTTTTTTTTTAAAAAATTTGTATGCACCTATTACCGGTGTATACTAATTACCGGTGTATACCGTTTTACCCGAATTTTCACTTTTTTTTCTCCTATTACTGCTACTCGCTCACATCTGAGCATTACGAGCAGGATTTCCTGGGTGGTAACCAGTACTTTCATCACAGAATTACTATCGCGTTCGTTGTTGTCATTCGGTTTTTCCCCCTTTATTGCTTACAAGATGTTTTTCTCTCTGTCTGTTATGGAAAAAAAAAATATAACAGAATTGTCCGTTTCTCAGGTTAAGTGACTTACGCGTCGTTAAACACAAAATCAGCATCATCATCATCGGGTTAAGTGACTTCTTTTATCTGTAGTCATATTTAATCATGATGTAGGTTCACTGTTATTCACCTTATTTGCATTATCTGCTGGTTCCTAGTCTGAAGGTTATCAGTGTTGGAAAAACTGATAACCAGACCCCCCTGACCTTGAAAGGTCAGGGGGGTCTGGTTGCCTGTTTTTCCAATATTGACAATATGCAAGCTGGGAACCAGCTAATAATGCAATTATGGTGAATTGCATAAAAACAAAAACTTTTCGTTTAAAGTAGTTTATAAAGTGTGTCTGCTCGTATCCAACTTTTTTGACAGTCTAGTTCTCGATGTATAGATAAAAACAATGACGTCAAACCTTTTGTATTTATACCCTTAAGTCACATATACCCAAACATGGATGAAGGGTGTAGATACAAAAATTTACACTCGCATTTTATCTTGTTAGTTTCTTCCCTTTCTGTTACTACCTCTTGAAAGGCCAAACATAATATATCAGAATCGGTAGAACAATTTGTGATATGTATTCTTTGATATAATACATAGTTGTAGTTAAATCCCTTACATAAATATAATTATAAAAATATAAAAGATAATAATAACTAGATCTAATTGTGACCTTTGATTTTCTTTTTAAAATCTAATGTTATGTTTTGTCATGTGTAGTGAAAAAAATAAAATGGTATACTTCATAAAAATGGTGTAGAAACAGAAAAAAAACTTTCAAACAGACCTTTTTTGCTTTCATTTTGAAGGCCAATAACTATTTCATTACAGAACCTCATCACATTTAGGCTCTTATACCCAAATACCTTTATACAGGATTTGTTTACATATACACTGGTAATTAGGGGTAGGTGTAATCCTTGGACTAAATCAGTTGGATATTGGAAAAATCCAACTGAATCCAAGTTGGAAAAATAGGGGTGTATTCCTTGGACTGTTCACCTGTTGGACTATATTTTGAAGATAAATTTTATAATTTTATCATGTAATAATATGAATCAAGTTTTTAAATTTTGGAAATTAATAATTTTCAAAATTACTTTGTTTTCAGATAAAATGCATAATTACTGAAAAGTCTCTTTTTTCAGTTTTTTTTTTTTTTTTTTTTTTGTTTGTTTGTTTTGCTTTTGTTTTGAAACTGATAGCCATAGCCTGAAAGCTTATTGTAAATGAATGTTGTAAATGCACCCAAAATGAGAGACAAAAAAAGGAATGATTGGAATGTTAAAGGACTTTATAGTAAAGAAATATGAAAATACACATCCCCAAAATGAGAGGAAGGAGAATAATGACGGAACCATACAAAATTTAAACCACAACAATGCTTGATTGCTTAACTCATTTGATTTAAGCCAGATATCAGCTCGGGATATCAGTTTCTACTTATCAATTGATAGCATTTGCATCAAAGAGATCTTTTTCAGGCAAATTTCATATAATCAAGGACCACCCAAAAAGATAATACTGAATTAATCCAGTGAAATCAAATTTTAATAAAGGTGGGCTATTCCTTGGACTATTTACCTGTTGGACAATAAATATATTTGAGGGGTAAAAATCATAAAAAATCATGAAAAATGTGACAGCATTAAATGCATAAACATTACGGTAACACACCCATGCAAAATAGGGCAATTTTTCATGGCTCTAAAAATGGCATTTTTCCTACGAAAAATTGCAATATATTCCTTATTTCTGCTTTAAACTTAGATTGTGGGTATTCGGTAGAACCAGCTTATTGAGGCGTTTCTAATGAGTATCCACAATCTATGTTTTGAAGCAGAAATAAGAAATCATGTATACCCTTGTAAACCCCACTTTTCTCTATATAAAGTGGGGTTTACCAGAGTATTGATTTCATGGACTTGTTAACATAATGACAAATAGTTAGGACCTGATCAGACTGCTCTGATCAAGGTTTACACTATTTGCCCTTCTGTGCAAGTCTTATGAACGCTTTATTAGCTGGTAAATTCAACTTGTTCTTTTTTTAGGATAATTACAGCACATGCCCAAGGTGTCCCAATTTTAAAGATTATTATGGTAACTGAATTCAGATGCCATACAAATGATAGTTTAGGCTTAGGCTATAGAATTTTTTATTTTCTGGTTCTCACGTCAGCCTCCCTAAACTTTTCAAAAATAAAAATGAAAGTGACTGAAGGAAATTTTAGTTTTATTATTTCCTCCAACTGCTCGGTCCTCAGTCCTCTGGTCCTCCAGTAAAAGTCCTCAAATTATACCTTCAGGAAGGTATAATTTGAGGACTTTTCCAGGAGGACCAGAGGACTGAGGACCAAGTCCTCTAGAGGACCATGGGTATAATTTGAGGTCCCTTTTTTTGGGAAGGTATAATTTGAGGAATTACTGGAGGACCAGAAGACTGAGGACCAAGTCCTATAGAGGACCAGGGGTATAATTTGAGGACCAATTACAGGAGGACCAGTGCTTTAATCAGCCATATAATGCCTATGATAATTGAAGATAATTACTGTTTATTGAAAATGGCACCTAATGGTATGGTATATCATCACATGGGCATGTATACAGAAAAAAAAAGAAAAAAAAAATTAAATAAAATGAAAAACATGTTATTATGCTCAGGAAATTTTTCACCATAGAATTTTATGAAAAACTTTTTTGGCATCTTGTTACTCTGATAAAAAATATTTAGTTGAAATTAGAATTGCCCTACTTTCTATATACTTCATATAATCCATCTTTTTTTTTTTTTTTGTTTTGTTTGTTTGTTGTTTTAATTCACCAACGCATGATGAACAGTGAAGATCTTGATCAGACGGCATCTTAGTAAAAATGTTCACTTAAAATTAGAATTTCTCTACTTTCAATATACTATATAGCTATCTTTTAAATTCACAAACTGCATGATGAACAGTGAAGATCCGGATCAGATGGTATCTTGTTACTCTTTTAAAAATGTCCACTTAAAATTAGAATTTCTCTACTTTCAATATACATGTACTTATTATAACCTATCGGTAATATTCACAAACTGCATGATGAACAGTGAAGATCCTGATCAGAAAGCATCTTGTTACTCTTAAAAATGTTCACTTGAAATTAGAATTTATCAACAGTAAGTACTTTCTATATGCTTGATATAATCTATCTGTTAAATTCACAAACTGCAAAATGAACAGTGAAGATCCTGATCAGATGGCTTATCTGGAGCTAAACTGCTTGCAAATGTAGGGATTGTCTTGTTAAGCGGGATAAGTGGAAAAAATAAATAAATTAAAGAAAAACATGCGATAAAGAAATTCTTCACCATATAAAAAGATGAAATATATTTTAGGCATTGTGTTTATCTTTTAAAATAAGTATGATCAGTTCTAATGGAAATTTCCCTACCAGGAAACAAAAAAACAGTTAATTTATTTATCTTATTATTATTGTTATTATTTTTGTATGACAATTTGGCCAATTTATTTTTTCCTAGTGGTTTTATCTATTCCTATTCAATCAGTCATTTTATTACTTACTGGTAATGGCATTATTATTTTTTTTAAGACTTCCAAGTACTACATTCAGAGCTAGATTACCTCAGAGCAGATGGCATTCAAAAATTTTTCTTTTGTTTGTTTTCAGAGAACAACATTTCCATAGGACTCATATATGAAAAATGCTAAACAAGATTTTCTTTGAGAAGTAAAGAAAAAGGCTTGAAATTATAATGGTTGTGATTGGCAGTTTAATGGTTATTTGTAGGTGGGGCTTATCCTATTGTAGGTGGGGAAAAGTTACATATTACAACCAATGGCTGTAAGCCTATGATTAGGTTGAAATTTTGCAAATAATTGAAAGTCTTCATTTTTGAAATGTGTTGTTAGATCTTTCAGAAGCTTTTTTTTTTTCTAATTAGTTTGATTGTTAATTAGGGCCCAATTTATAATTAATTTTCTTAAGTTGATATGAAAATTGAAAAAAAAAAAAATATATGACCTTTCATTGCAGTACTCACACTGGACCCATAAATAAGCATTTATTTAATTATTTAATAATGTTTTTTTTATTATTTATGTATTTATTTTATTGTTTATTTATATATACATCACATGATCAAGTCCGTGAAATGAGCACCCACCTAAACCCAAGTTTATATGGAGAAATCTGGGGTTTACGTGGGTAGACATTATTTTTCTTATTTCTGCTCCAAGACATAAGTTGTGGGTACTCGTTAGAACCGCCTCAATGAAGCGGTTCTAACGAGCACCCACAATCTATATTTGCAGTATAAATAAGAAAATTATCACAGAATTTTCCTCAGAAAAGTAGCCATTTTGGAGATGCGAAACAAGCACTATGTTGCATGGGTGTGTTATCGTAATGATATTTATTTATTTATTTATTTATTAGGAGAAATATTCAAGGAAAAATGAAACTGGGTGAAAAAGATCTGAGACACCCAAGTGACAAGGGGTCATCAGGTGAACATGTTCATAAAATGAACACCCCCACCCCCCCCCCCCCCACACACCCCCCTAAAAACCCCTTACAGAGAAAACTAGGGTTTACAGGGGAATAAATTATCTTTCTTATTACTGCTCCAAGAGGTAGGTCATGGGTACTAGTTAGAACACCTCAATGAGGCAGCAACCTATGTTTGCAGTATAAATAATAAAAATATCAAAGATTTTCATCAAAAAGTAGTCATTTTGGAGATGTTAAAAAAAAACACTATGTTGCATGTGTGTGTTATTGTAATGTTTCTTCCATAAACTTAAAACTGACATTTTCCGTTTTATTGGTGACATTCTTCTCATTTCGTCTGCAAGCATAGAACGTGTGTGCTCATTAGACCAATGTGGTTCTAACAAGTGTATCTCAGGAGTACCCTTTTTTTGTCTCTCATTTTGGGTGCATTTACAACATTCATTTACAATAAGCTTTCAGGCTATGGCCATCAGTTTCAAAACAAAAGCAAAAAAAAAAAAGAAAAAAAAAACTGAAAAAAGAGACTTTTCAGTAATTATGCATTTTATCTGAAAACAGAGTAATTTTGAAAATTATTAATTTCCAAAATTGAAAAACTTGATTCATATTATTACATGATAAAATTAATTAAATTTATCTTCAAAATATAGTCCAGCAGGTGAACAGTCCAAGGAATACACCCCTATTTCTCCAACTTGGATTCAGTTGGATTTTTCCAATATCCAATAATCCAACTGATTTAGTCCAAGGATTACAAGGATGTTGTGTTTTGTCATGTGTAGTGAAAAAAATAAAATGGTATACTTCATAAAAATGGTGTAGAAACAGAAAAAAAACTTTCAAACAGACCTTTTTTGCTTTCATTTTGAAGGCCAATAACTATTTCATTACAGAACCTCATCACATTTAGGCTCTTATACCCAAATACCTTTATACAGGATTTGTTTACATATACACTGGTAATTAGTAACACCGGATATTCAAGATGGTGACAGGGGTAGTCCAATATAAATAAAGTATTTGGCTGGTTGAAGTTTATTTTCAAAACAAATATTGTTTATTTCCTTTGGAGGAATGAAACAATAGTTTGACTAGACACAATTTATCAGAATCAGTAGAACAGTTTGTTTTATATACTGACTTGAACAGTTAATACACCTGTAATTAGTAACACCAGTATATTGTCTAGGTATTCAGTGTCGACACTGAATAATAGACTATATACTATATTGCTACAAGTTCCTGTGATTAAATCCAGTGGCTCCCGTCCGGCTGCCGGTTATTTCAGCAACTTCAACCAGAATTGTAGATCTATCTATCTTCATAAAAATCTATTGCAACAAGCCAGCGAGGAGAATATGCTTGGCAGAAAACCAGGAAACTCTGGCTGTAGTGACCTAAAGATGTTTTTAGCAGAGATAAGAAAATACCACAATTTTGTATCTTAAAATTCCCATTTTTTGCTGAAAAATTGACAATGTATTTGTACATGCGTGTTTTCGTGATGGTTGTTGCAGGGTCTGCACCTAAGCTTGAGTTAATTTCAATATAGGTCTTGTTGCTTAAACATGACTTCTGGCCCAGAATAGCTTCATTGGATAAATATGAGCCTGAATTAAAATACCAATCAGACGCTAAATCAAATTATCAAAGCTATGCTCCATCAGCACTCTCAGTGCTTTGATTTATATATCTAAACAATATCCAGATGTATTACCTTTAAAAATAAGATACGTTTATTGAAAAAAATACAAAAAGGTGATGGTATTCCTTTACCGAAACACCTATTTTGTAATGGATCAAGCTACTTTAAAAGGTGCAATTTCCTCCCAGGATTTTATACATTGCTGGAAAAATGGCAGAGAATTCTGACAAAGAGAAATCATATAAAAAAATACAATAGAACAGTTTTGGGCAGTATTTTACTTCTTTAGATTTACAAGTCTGAATGGGCATTTTATGAAGACTAAAATATCATAGCAGCAGCTGGGACAATAACAACAACTGATAACAATGAAACAATGATGATGGTGATAATGATAATCAAAATTCTTTGAACAGTATATAACAATGATGATGGTGATAATGATAATCAAAATTCTTTGAACAGTATATATATATATATATATATATATATATATATATATATATATATATATATATACTGTTCAAAGAATATATATATATATATACTGAGTCGGTCACACTTGGCCATTACCTCAGTTGGTTGGGTGGCTAAATTTAGAATTTAGCTGAAGAAAAGGCACTGGAACTTGAGTTTGGCAGTATGCATACATACATGCACACATGCATGAAGACATGCATGCATGCTCACACAAATGATAGTGACATACACACACATGCAATATGCTCAAACATGAATGCACATACACACACATACATGTATGCTCTCCCTCATGCATGCATGCACATACACATACATGCATACATTTATGCACACACACGCTTGCATGCATGCTTGTGTGTGCAAACATGCACTCACGCATGCATGCATACATGCAGTCATGCACAGATTCATGCTTTCTTTCTTTCTACTGCTTCTGGGTTGGTCACGTGACTATTGCTGCAGGTGTGCATTACATACACTCCAGGTTTTGCATGATGAAAGCCTACACGCGATTTTCTACTATTCCTCAGGGGCCGAAAAAGGGCCCCATTCCCAACTGAAAATAGCCTTTATTTTTCCCAATTTGATTAAAAAATTCCCAAATTGATGAGCGAAAAAAATCAACACAAAGAAACATCGTCTGAGACACTGCATTGCTAACTGAAACTTCAAACAGTAATTTCTGAAACATCAGACCAGTAAACAGTCACGAAGAAAGATATGGTTGCTTGAATAAAGCAGTAATTCTTGTTCCCAAGTTCACTACTTTTGTCTTTAATTTCCCAAATTTAGTAAATTTCTTGCTATTTTTCCCCAATTTAAGTCAGGGGCCTTTTCCCGAAATACCTGGATAATGCCCTAGCCTACACAGTAATCATGTGATTACGTTAGGGTTCTTTAACATGCACAGGGGATGGTTCTCCCTGCACAGTGGGGCCTCCAGTTAACGTCTCCATCCGAAGGATGGTGCTTTTTATGTAATTCATCCCTGCAAATTATGGCAATGTTGCATATTCGGACACTGGAATTTTATCGCTACTGCCGGGGATCGAACCCAGGACCTCTAGCATAAGAGGCAAGTGCGCTAATGACTGAGCTATCACACTCATGCATGCTTGCACATGCATGTACAAACATTAATGCACATACAAGCTTGCATGCAAACACATGCATGCATCGCCCCATGCCCATGAGGGCTTGAAGAATAGATGGGCTGCATGAACACGGATGTATGCACACTCGTATGCATGCATACATTCACACATATATTGGCATGCATACATGCTTTCATGAATGCATACACATGCATGCATACACTCACGGATGCATACATGCACGCACATACTCACTCAAATATAGGGGGTGTGACAAATTATTATCTCAAGCAATATTGACTTTAAGGTTTCCTGGCCTCAAGGTCAAGTTCACCTCTCTAGAGTGCCTACATTTATAAATCGAATCAAAAACACAAATGTTCGGTATTAATTGCTGCAGTCTGTTGGTTTCTTTTTTCAAAAAAAAAAAAAAATTGTCATTTCTTAAAATGAATACCCGCATAATCGAATTGTTATTTTCATAACTTACACCAAGTTCTGCACTCGGAAGGTCAGGTGGTTTTTCTCCGGGTACTCCGGTTTTCGTCCACCTCTGATTAACGATTGGCTCGATATGAGTGAAATAGTCTTGAAAGGGCCGTAAAACAACAAAAAAAATCATAACTTGTACAACTTAGGCCCCTTTAGGCAAGCTTTGTTTCCTTCTGCCAGCTCTTGCTACATATGCATGTTGCGGCTTTGCTGACGTCAAAACTGTACTGCAAAAAAATGTCCATGATGCCATTAGGCATTTTTCATGTTATAGGCCAAAAACACATTTATCACTGATCTTTCAAAGTCTTTGTCGCAAAATTTAATCACAATTTGATGGCAGTAAATCATATTGTAACTAATTTGGATAGTTCACTTGTGGTTCAAGAGCTTGAATTTGCAACAAACCATGCTTTGTATGGTCTTTTATGAAGTTAAGGGGTGTCTTTATCATGGTTTGAAGCTGTGCATATGCTTTTTTCAGAATTCTTTAATTATTTTTTCCACTTTTGTCCAATTTTTAACTTAGACTTTTTTGCATGGTTCCGAATTCATAGTAGGTACCTTGTGAGCGCAGCAACTCCTACAGTTTTATACCAATCCTACTGAAATTGTACAGGTGTGTTTATGATAGGTCGAAGTTGTGCATATGCTCTTTTCAGAATTTTTTAAATAATTCTTTTCACTTTTTTCACATTTTTAACAAAAGAAAAGCAACATTTAGACTCCGATGGGCCCGACCAGAGACAGAGCATCAGGCACCAACCATCATTACCTTGAATTAGATCTCTCTAATTCTCAATATGCCTTTACGTTGGAACCGTCATAGAATCTGAGGCCTGACCCACCGGCGTGCAATGTAAGAGGGAAGCAAAGTTGCCAACCGTGATTGGGTTAACTACCATGCATGCAGTCTGTCGTATAATATCCATGTTGTACCCAATCTTTTTATATCGAAGAACGATTTTACGAAATTGGGTGCTAAAGTCATTGCGGGTATAAATTTTTTTCTGAATTTATATACTAAGTCACCATAAAATTCGGGTTCCGATAGACCTTGTTGCAAAAGAGATTTAAGTCCAATATTGAATTTTGAAATTAAATCAGAATGGCGTCTATAAAATTTTGAAAAGGCTTTGCGTAGTTTATGGTACCGATAACCCTGATCAAGAAGTTTAGCCGTTAGTAATTAATTTCGAGTGTTGAAGTCAGTTACATGACTACAAACTCAAGCAAATCAAATTAATTGCGAAATATAAACGCCATAGGATGGCGCACGAGGAACATCACCATAAAAAAAAAAGAAAAACTTACAATCTCAAAATCAAAGTCATTGCGTTTATCATAAATTTTGCACGAAACAAACCCATCTACAGTAGAAAGATGTAAATCCAAAAACGGGGCCTCGGTATCAGAAGAATTTGCTTTATTTAACTGAAGTTCTCGGGGAGGGGGGGGGGGGGGTCAATCTGACTGATCAAACCATCGAAATAGGTATTATCAATTTTTAATAAATCATCTAAATATCTAGAAGTGGAGCTGAAAGCTTCAATAATTTCAGATTGGTTATCAATGGAAAGCGACAACATGAAGTCTCTTTCCTAACAATACAAGAATAGATCAGCCACAAGAGGTGCGCAATTCGTACCCATCGAATTGCCCACAATTTTTCTAAATAACTTAGTACCGAATCTAAAATGAATATTGTCAAGTAGAAAGGTGAGGGCATCACAAACTTTCTGAAATGACCAAAGTATATAATTCTTGTGCTCTTTAGAAGTGAAAAATGCATTTCTGACATTACTTGCAAGATAGAGAGAATCTTCTCTGTGAAAAGCCCATTCAATTAAATCATTAAGCTTTTCTTTTATAAGATTTGAGGAAGTGTAGTGTATAATGTGGAAAAACTGAAGTAGACAGACTTGAAGTACGAAAATGTCTGGATTTCAATTTATTTCAAACCACATACGAATTTTTTATAGACCAAAACAGATTTCTTCCTGATCTTTCAAAGACTTTATCACAATATTTAATCACATGCGTTTTAATAGCAGTAAGACATGAAGTTTATAATTTAGAAAGTTCAGTGGTAGTGTAAGAGCTAGAATTTACATAAAAACCGTGCTTTGTAAGGTATTTTATGAAGTTTTGGTAACCAGTATAGCGTAGGAAGCTTGTCTTGGCCTTCGGTAACACACACAGCAAACTTGATGGCTGAATAACAAATATGTTTATATACTATAACTCTCTCTTCAGCTAAAGGCTGAAGTTCATAGGCCTTAGTACCACCAAGCTCCTGCTTAAGCGTGATAACATAGTGGAGCCGTCATACAACGACGTCGTTGTTAGCGGCCTTGTCTGCAGGGGCGAAAACAAACTTCTTATGAAATTCATGAATACCTAGTTTAAAATGACGTACATACGTCTTAGGCTTAGGAGGTAATAAGTTAGTATTTTGAGAATAGAAAGAAATGCGTTTATTCACTAGTTTTAAAATGCTAAATTTCCAGTCCTTAAGGGCTTTATGCTCAACATACTCTCGCTTACACCATCGATTACCGAATTCATTCAAGGAAGCAGCGATTTCATCTCAACATTTACTGAAATCAATTTTAGAAGGAAACCGATATTTCGGTCCTTTAGAAATTATATTCCTTATCCTAGAATCAGGAATAATTTTCAAATTGCCAGTAATTACATGACCAGCAGCGTGATAGCAATACACTGAGATTTTACAATCACATGAATCAGGAGTATTAGTATCAATATCAAGATCTGAAACAAGTTTATTGAAATTAAAAAAAATAGATCTAACAGGTTTGTTATATTTATAGCAAATTATAGGTGTTTCAGTATTTTGAAAATAAGAAGGAATGGAAGAAAGCACCGAGCTCTCACGGAAGATACTGGGCAAATCTATAAAATCCATACCTTTATTAACGAAGGATATTTTGAAGAAATGGCGTTTATGATTATTGTCAGAATCAATGTAAGGACGGAGAGTATGCTGAGTATAGCCTCTAGTTAAGAGAGCCGCATCATATAACTGATAAGAAATATCGTAGAATTTATTCGCCTCGGTGTCCAGAAGACGTAAAGCAGAAACGGGTAATGAACTTAATCAAAGCACTGAGAGTGCTGATGGAGCGTAGCTTTGATAATTTGATTTAGCGTCTGATTGGTATTTTAATTCAGGCTCATATTGATCCAATGAACATAGCTGTTTGAAACTTTTCTGGGCCAGAAGTCGTGTTAAAGCAACAAGACCAAAATGAAATTAACTCACGCTTAGGTGTAGACCCCGCAACAACCATCACGAAAACACGCCTGTACAAATACATTGTCATTTTTTTTTGGGCAAAAAAAAAAAAAAAATGGAAATTTTAAGATACAAAATTGTGATATTTTCTTATCTCTGCTCAAAACATTGATTGCGGGGACTTGATTGAACTGCCTTGGCGAGGCAGTTTTATCAAGAACCCACAATCAATGTTTTTGAGCAATACAGCAACCATGCAGTTAAACAGTTTACTTGAAGATTTCTGCTGAGCTATAGTTCGTGCAATAACTGCGGCTTGCGCAATTGTTTGGCGGCTTTAAAGTTATCTTACGGAATCAGTTTTTGAAAAATTACCTTTGGGAGGTTATTTATCTTGCATTAGACATTCTTCTTGGTTACGACTTGATTGTGAAAAATTATCATACTTTTCCCAGCAGTTTATAAGTTATACATCAGCAATCAGTCTTTAAAAATTGCCTCGGTGAGGCTGTTTATAAAGCTATCTGGCATTAGACAATACCATTAGCTTGATCTTGTCAATTTACATCTGCATGCAAAACATTATAAAAATATACCCGTCGGGTTGAAAGTTATAAGACCGTGTCAGTGGGTGAATTTTTTTACCTTGCCGAGGCTAAAATAAAGAAATTGGGCATTCAGGAATCGCGTTGGTTAGATCTGTACATTATCTCTCTGCATGCTAATAGTTGTCAAATATATTACAAGTAGATTAGAAGTTACACTTCGAAATAATTTTTCAGTTTGCCTAGGCGAGGCCGTTTGTAAAGTAATTTGGCATAAGACAATTTTGCGGGTTATGTATTGTCAATATCAACCTGTATGCCGAAAATGATCAAAGCCGGGTTTAGATGTTATACTCTGTATTCATTTTTTATTCTATTTTGCCTCGGCGAGGCCATTCATAAAGTAATCTTGCATAAAACAGCCTCACGGGTTAGGTATTGTCAATATCAACCCGAATGCCAAAAATGATCGGAATATTCAGAGAGGTTTGAACATTATACTCTGTTAACATTTTTCTAAATATATATTGCATCGGTGAGGCCATTTATGAAGTGATCATGCATACGACAGTTTCTTGCGTTAGTTATTGTCAATATCAATCCATAGGAATATTTGAAGAGGTTTAGACATTATACTCCGTTATTATTATATAAAAATAAATTGCCTCGAGGAGGCCATTTATGAAATGATCTGGCATTAAGGCAATTTCCTTGGTTAGATATTGTCAGTACAGCACAGTACACAGTCTTTTACCGGAAACAAACAACTGCCCTTCTTGGATCAGCGAAAGGGATAGAATCACCGTGGAACAGATTTCACGATCAATCTCCTGGAAAGAATGTTGCCGAACCCGGCAGGTATCGAACTTGCGTCTGAGCTGAAAATTTGCTTTATTTATGGTCACGTGCCTAGGACGCAGACAGGTCGCTTTTAAAAAGTAACACCCCCCCCCCACACACACACACACACATAAACCCATACTCTGAGTATATGTCTAGCAGCCTTTTTAGGAACAAACATAGCAGACCCAAATCAGACGCTACAACAAGTGGCGTCTCATCTGTGTCTAAACTGCAAAATTTACTCCTTTCAATATAAGCCTTGACGTACACCTGTCCAAACTCATTCCAACTGTCTTATTTTGGTAATACATTATCGATCCACACTGCGTACTTTTAACCCATTTTAAACGAATGGAATCCTCAACACCTTTTATCAGTATGGGATGAGTTCATTTTAAAATCAGGGATGTCAGGTTGTGGCTTCCACGAAATATTTGGCAAAAAATGGCTGAACCATTTTTGTAAGTATGCAGTGAAGGGCATAATGAGACTCCGCGTTGTGTGGTATCTGATCTGGGTTTGTCCTGTTTGCAGGTTGCCAGGTTTGGGATTTTATGGTACAAATGGGCTGTAAACTGGGTTATATGAACTGAACTATAAAACGATTAGACTGCTACACAGTTCATCTATTAAAAATATTCATCTATTCCGTTTGAAATAGGTGGTCTGTGAAGCAGTCTATAAGAAGATACCGCATGGCGTAATAATCTACTACGTTAACACGGGGTACTATATTCTCAGGTCATATGCATTAACACCGAAAGTAGTGCCGAAATCACTTCTCATCTCACTGGAGCTACGCTGCAACAGCTACGCTCCCAAAATGAAAGCATAGAGTGGCGTCCATGATGTGTTTGTTTATTTAATTTGATACGTCCCCGTCAACACTGTAAATGTCATTTTGGAGACGTTGCTTCCAATTTGGGGGACTTTTACCCGACATTGAGATGAAATGACTTCTCAAGCCCTGTCGCCCAATAAAACCAAAAGGGTCTATTAGCTTGGAGGTCCGCCTCGCACCACGGTTCCTGGACAGGCTAAGATCCTCTAAGCGGTTTACCATTACTAGTGTGCAGGCCGGATTCAGCTATGCGTGGAAGCATCATGCAGTCCATATATTTCTTCAAGCCCCTATGGGCGGGGGCTTGGCGTCCATGATTTAATAATATAATTGACAGTCACTTCAGTCTAGTATTGTTTCGTTTAAACGCACTTAATTTACGTTTAAAGTTACCATTTTTCCTGGTGCCGTGAGATCTAGTTCTGCGTTTTCGACATTCCAGGAGCGAGAAAATATCCGTCATTCTAGAAATATTACCCTCATTATAAATGTTGTCATTAAATCCCAGTGCAAAAGGAGTCTGAAAAGATTTGATCCATTTCAGTTCAGCCTCATGTCTTTTGATAATTTTGAATCTAGATGTAGAATTTACATCGTAATTAAGTTTTTCCACTGGTTGTATAACAATGTTATTTACCGAATGACCTGTACGTCGAAAGTGACGGTACAAGAGGCTTATTCATTCTACGATAATGCTTGTTCAATTTAGTTTTAAGCATGCGGTTAGTTTGACCGACGTACTGCATATAACAGTTTGCAGCACGTCATGTTATTAGATAAATTAAATCTGTAGACTGTCATGTCAAATCAGACATGTTAATTACAAGACGAAGGTAAAGCTTTGCGAGTCCATGCTAATAAACCCTATAGGTTTCATTGGGCGACAGGGCTTGAGATGTCATTTCATCGCGATGTTGGGTAAAAGTCTCACAAAATTTGAAGCAACGTCTCCAAAATGACCTTCACATTGTTAGTGGGGACCTCAAACATGAAATCAAACAAAAACAAATCTTATGTAAATATTGGCAAGTAGAATGGTCAGTTTCAAGCGGTTTCTGACATGACCATTATGCATAAATGGTTAAGCGCTTCATGAGTGAAATAAAACATTACTTATATTACTTTCTAAACAGAGGCATTCTTCTCATGAAATGTCTATTCAATTAAGTCATTAAGTGTTCCTTTATCTAAAAGGAAGTGTTGAAAAATCATAAGAAGATGGGTTTGAAGCAGGAAAACGTCCCTGATCTTTCAAATACTTTGTCTTAATATTTAAATATTTATTCACATGTTCTAGTTTGCAATAAGACATGCAGTTAATAATTTCGAAACACACACGCACACTTCTCAACTTAATTCTCCCAGTAAAAAATTATTTCACATACACATACAAAAGCTTCGCAAATTTTTATCAGCTATGAATCCGTTCACCTGTAGTTGATGACCAAATTTGTTATCCAGCCATCAAGTTTGCTGTATGTGTTACACAAGGCAATAGAATATTCCTACGCTATATTGGTTACCTAATCTTCATAAAAGACAAAACAAAGAACGGTTGCAAATTCAAGGTGTTATACCACCACTGAAATTTCCAAATTATTAACTGCATGTGTCACTCCAAACAAATGTGTGTGTGTGGAGGGGGGGGGGGGGGGGGGTTGCGGGAGGGCTTATTGGGGCGCTTAAAATAACTATTGTCTGATTTGTAGCAAAGATTTCAACTGGTTGTGTACTTTGCTGTCAGTGTTCAATCAATTCATATTATTCATTTGCTAGATGCAGTTTCGGAAATTATTAAAGAATACGTTTCATGGTCTTTTTATTATGTAATTGTTCCACGCCTTTTCGAAGAAAAGCGAGGGGATATAGTATTCGGCTTTCTGTGGTGCGTGGTTCCGAATTGTAGTAGGTACCTTTTGAGCGTAACAACTCCTACAGTTTTTAACCGATCCTTCTGAAATTTTACAGGTGTCTTTATCATGGTTTGAGGTTGTGCATGTGCTTTTTTCAGAATCGTTGAATTATTTTTTTTTTCACGACTTAGACTTTTTTCATGCATCAGTCTTATGAAAGAGTATAATGTAGTAGGTACCATGTGAGTGCAACTCCTACAATTTTATACCGATTCTTTCTGAAATTTTTTAGGTGTCTTTATCATGGTTTGAAGCTGTGCAAATGCCTTTTTTCAGAATTCTTTAATTATTTTTTTTTCACTTTTTTCACATTTTAAACTTAGACTTTTTTGGCATGGTTCCGAATTCATAGTAGTTACCTTGTGAGCGCAACGCCTCCTACAGTTTTATACCGATCTTTCTGAAATTTTACAGGTGTCTTTATCATGGTTTGAAGTTGTGCATATGCTTTTTTCTTCAATTATTTTTGTCACTTTTTTCACATTTGTAAGTTAGGTTTTTTTCATGCATCAATTCTATGAAAGAGTATTATGTATTCGGTACCTTGTGAGCGCAACTCCTCCTACAGTTTAATACCAATCCTTCCAAAACTTTAAAGTTGCTTGAATTATGGTCTGAAGATATGCATGTGCTATTTACAGAATCTTAAAATAATTTTTTCCCTTTTTTCACATTTTTAACTTAGAGTTTTTTTGCGCATCTATATTATGAAACTGTATATGTAAGGTACATTATGAGTGCTTATACGTAAGTAATTCAACCAGTACTGAGCACATTCTTTCACCAGAAACTGAAAACTGCCCTTCTTGAATCAGTAGAAGGGAGGGAATGACCGTAGAAAAGTTTTCATGAACATTCACTCTTTATGAAGACTGTTGCCTAACCCGGTAGGTATCGAACCAATCTTAAGCGATACCAATGGTTGCCTGGTTAACTTACTTATTTTTAACAGTACAAATGGAAATAATGCGGGGGACATCAATTCTCTGTGGAATTTGCTTGTTTTAACTGGGTTGGTTGTTTGCTACTACATGGATAATAATAATAATAATAATAATAATAATAATAATAATAATAATAATAATAATAATCGACATTATTTACAGAGTGTAACAGAGTTAGACAACTGATATTAGTCTTCCATGAGGCATTTTGTCTCTTTTCCTGGCTAGAAACCAGTAGTGAGCAATGTGGATAAAGTTTCCTGATCAAAGAAACAGCGCTCAGCGATGGCGGTGATCGAACTCGCTACCTCTCGATCTCAAATCAGATAATTTACCACTGCACCAAAACGCTCTTAGCTACTCCTGTTTCGCCCACCTCTGATTAACGATCGGCTAGATATGAGTGAAATAATTAGGAAAGGGTCTTAGAGGAAGATAAATTCAAATAAAATATTAATTGAATTTTAAGATCCATTTATGCCTAGGTCCCTAAAAAGATCATTGACAAACAATGCAGGCACAAATCAGCAGCTGCAGAAACAGTTTCTAATGAAGCTTTTTTTTTTGCTAAGCTTCTTTTTGCTTAAAGATCAAGAATTTATTGGTCTTATTTTCTTGACCTCGTTAAATACGTTCTAGAAAGGGTTATCCTTGGAAGCAAGGAATACACCACAGAACTGGAAAATATGGAGTGTACATGCTTTCTGGGCCAGACCAGCTACTTTTGCCAATCATGCCTCATCAGTGACCATTAAATACTTTCAAGTCCATTTTCCCAGCAATCGACCCAAACACGTAAGAGGTGCTTTGATTTATATGTATGATTGATATTTTGTATGCATATATCTGTTGCAGATGCCGAAACGTCGAAAAAAGAAGCAGGTGCAAAGAATGGAGAACAAATGCTTACAAGCTCCACCACAGCATAGTCTTGAACAACGGATGGAAGAGATGAAATGGTTGAGAGAGTCAAGGGACTTATTAAGGAAGCAGAGGACAAGGAAAGAAAAAGTGAAAATGAAGTTTAAAAAATCAAATGACGACTGGAAAATTGTGAAAGAGGAACCTATGGAAAGTGTAGAAACTGAAAATTTAAAATCAGATTTGGAAGAAGAAAAAGTTGAATCTGATTATTGTAGTATAGAGGAGCATTCTGAGTCCTATAATATGAGTGATGATCAACAGTCGGAATTGGAAAGTGTGAAAGAAAGATCAGAAACCGATGATAGATATGCTGAAGATCAGTTTCAAGCTGGTGAGATTCCGGTATACAGCTCAGAATCAGAGCACGAAAATTTAATGGAACATTCCATATTTGACCACGAACCGTCACAGTTAGGCAATGAATACTCTAATGACGAATCAATCTCAGAACCTGAGGAACTTATAGTAAAATCAGAGTCAGTTAGTGAGGGCCCCAGTGAACACTCAGATTCGAATTACAATGAATTTAAAGGTCGCAAAGACTTCGAAAGGTATTCTGATACCGCTTTTGAAGGCTTTCAAGAAAATGTAGAATCAGAACTTGAGATTGGAGACCAGTCAGATTTTAGTGATCTGGATGATATTAAAGAACAGCCAAACATAGACCTTAAAAGTCAAAATGTAGAATCAGAACTTGAGATTGGAGACCAGTCAGATTATAATGATCTGGATGATATTAAAGAACAGCCAAACATAGACCTTAAAAGTCACACAGAACAGTCAGAATCAAACTACCACTGTCCAAAACTGCAACCAGATTTTGAAATTCAGGAAAAGGCAACAGTTTTTTCATCAGGTGATGAGTTCAGATTTTCAACTGCAACAAAATTGCTCAAATCCTCCACTACCCCTTTCGATATTACCTACCATTTCATTCGTATAGTATTGTTCAGGTTAGCGATCAAGAAAAATCATGTCCCTCTTGTTCATTGAATTATGTCACCGTTGATTGCAAACAATGAATACACTTGACCTAGTCAGCACCGTAGACCCTTCTTTTTACTGGATATTCTTTAAACTTACATGTAAATAAAGCAGGGATAAAAGCTCTGGTATATTAAATAATTGATGGAGTCGGCCTGTTTTTCATAGCGTTACGTAACTTTGATTGCAGAAAACGCCTGGTTAGCTCACCTGGCAGAAAGCTCCAGGGGGGCTTATAGTATAGTGGGTCCGCCGTCGTCCGTCCGTCCACAATTTTGAGCAGCTATATCTCTGCAGCCTGCAGGTTGATCTCGATCATTTCTCATCTGTAGCATGCCTCTGGTCGTGCATTGATGACAAACTTTTTTTTGAAATCGCATGAAAACTTAGGTTGCAATGGCAACCACATGGTCCCATAGACTGATGAAGCCTAATTGGCCGAAACTAGCTAGTCTGGCCCAGAAAACATGCACACTTCATATTTGTTCCAGTTCTGTGGTGTATTCCTTGCTTCCAAAGGATAACCCTTCTTTAGAACATATTTAACAATGGGAAAATGCTTGTCATCACTGTAGCGCCTTTAGTTTTGATCAGGTCTTTTTGAAACTTATATGTAAGGTGGCTGGGGATGAAATCTCGGATGAGTTCGAAAACCAGCCAAGTCGGCACATTTATCATAGAGTTACGTCCCTTTGATTGCTGAAAATGCCAATTTTTGACCTTGTCATTTCTGTAGCCCCTTCAGTTTTGATCGGATTTTTCTGAAACTTATATGTCAGGTGACTGGGGATAAAACTTGAGATGAGTGCGAAAAACGGCCAAGTCGGCCCATTTATCATAGAGTTACGTCCCTTTGATTGCTGAAAATGACGAATTTTGACCATGTCATCACCGTAGCCCCTTCAATTTTGATCTGATCTTTCTGAGACTTTTATGTCAGGTGAGTGGGGATAAAACCTCGGATGAGTTGGAGTACCGGCCAAGTAAGCCCATTTATCATAGAGTTACGTCCCTTTGATTGCTGAAAATGCCGATTTTTGACCTTGTCATCACCATAGCCCTTCAGTTTTAATCGGATCTTTCTGAAACTTATATGTGTGGTGGCTGGGAATAAAACCTTGGATGAGTTCGAATACCGGCCAAGTCTGCACATTTATAATAGAGTTATGTGCCTTTGATTGGTGAAAATGCCAATATTTGACCTTGTGATCAACGTAGCCCCTTCAGTTTTGATCATATCCTTTTGAAACTTATATGTATGGTGGCTGGAGATAAAACTCGGATGAGTTCGAAAACTGACCACGTCATTCAATTTATCATAGAGTTACGCCCCTTTTATTGTTGAAAATGTCTATTTTTGGCCTTTTCATCACCATTTTGATGGGATCTTTCTGAAATTAACATGTAATTTTACATGGGATAAAACCTCGGATGAGTTTGAATACAGGCCAAGTAAGCCCATTTATCATAGAGTTACATCCCTTTGATTGCTGAAAGTGCGGATTTTTGACCTTGTCATCACCGTAGCCCTTCAGTTTTAATCGGATTTTTCTGAAACTAATATGTAAGCTGGCTAGGAATCAAACCTTGGATGAGTTCGAATACCGGCCAAGTCTGCACATTTATTAAAGAGTTATGTGCCTTTGATTGCTGAAAATGCCGATATTTGACCTTGTCATTAACGTAGCCCCTTCAGTTTTGATCAGATCTTTTTTAAACTTATACGTAAGGTGGCTGGAGAAAAAAACTCGGATGAGCTCGAAAACTTACCATGTCAGCCAATTTATCATAGAGTTACGTCCCTTTGATTGTTGAAACTGTCTATTTTTTACCTTTTCATCACCCTAGCCCCTTCAGTATTGATCGGATCTTTCTGAAACTTATATGTGGTGTGGCTGGGGATAAAAAGCTTGGATGATTTCGAAAACATGCCAAGTCTGCCCATTTTTGACCTTGTCATCAATGGGCCCTTTTAGTTTTGATCGGATCTTCCTGAAAATCACATACTTATAAGTTGGTGTAAAAAGCTTTGATAAGTTTGAAAGGTTGGCACTTCCTGAAACTTTGAATCTGCCAGCTCAGGTGAGCGAGACAGGACAATCTGGGTCCTCTTGTTTTGAGCTTCTCATCACCGTAGGTGGGCCTATTTATCATTCAGTTATGTCTTTTTTATTGCCAATGCCATTTTTTTTGTCAATACTGTCGTATTGTGGTATGTGGTTAGGGGTGGTCCGTTTGTCTGTTATCTTTTCCTTTCCAGATAACTCCTCTAACATTTTTTAAACTTGGTATGTAGTAAGACCATGACCTGGTGTAGTCCATATTGTTTTGAGGTTACGGTCCACCAGATAACAATAATTTTTGTAAGTGTTTTCAAATTCGTTTCCTGATATGACCTCCTACAGTTTTCGTATTATCAAGCTGACACTTGGTAGATAGTAAGACCATGATCTGATGTAGCACATATCTATTCTACGTTACGGTCCACAAAATATTTACTAAGTTCTGCCCCTTTGAACATTTTTGTTAACTTTCTTTTCTGGTTTACACCTAAAGTTTCATCCGATCAAGCTGAAGCTTTGTAGATAGTAAGAACATGGCTTGATGTAGTGGAAATTATTTCGAGGTTACAGTCCACCAAATATTCACAGCTATGCCCCTTTGAAAACTTTTGTAAACTTTTTCGTTTTCAGATAACTCCTACAGTTTTAATCTGATCAAGCTGAAGATTATTATATAGAAATAACATGACCTGATGTAGCGCATATTCTTTACAGGTTATAGTCCACCAAATATTTACAGAGTTATACCCCTTTGAGTATTTCTATTAATATTCCGTTTCCGGATAACTGTTCCTTCAATTAATATTCGATCAAGCTGAAGCTGGATGTATAGTTATGACCATGATATGGAGTACTGCATATTGTTTGGGTCCCTATATTGCTGTTGTCTGTACGTTTTTAATGCCTTAACCAAAAAGCGTAATGCCGTACATAACTTCAAAAGGATTCGCCTTACTCTCATCAAACTTCACACACATACTCAACATCACAAGTCTTAAAATCTGACAAAGTACCATACCTATTTAGCTTTTTTCCATGTGTTTGTCTTGACTTGACGAAAATATATAACATAGGCAAAAACTTTTGAAGTAATGACCATTCTCCATTGAAAATTCACACAAATACTTAACATCACAAGACCTATATTCGGAAAAAACTTGTACAACACCTCTTTGATAGCTCTATATGGGGCCCTTCCTGCCGTAATCAGTGATCTGGTTTCGGGGTTATGATCGAACTAATAAAAACAAAGTTATGGACATTTGAGAGTTTCTATAAGCAATTCTGCCTGCAGTGTAATAACGATCAAGCTGAAACTTCATATACATGTATAGTTAGACGAAGACGTGGGGCAATGCATATTATTACATTCCACCAAAGTAATTCTGCCTGCAGTGTAATACCGATCAAGCTGAAACGTCATATACATGTATAGTTAGACGAAGATGTGGAGCAGTGCATATTATAACATTCCACAAAATATTTTTCGCCCCCCGCCCAGAGGGGCTTGAAGAAATATATGAGCTGCATGATGCTTCCACGCAGAGCTGAATCCGGCCCGCACACTAGTACTGGTAAATCACTTTGATGATCTAAGCCTGTCCAGGAACTGCAGTTGGAGGCAGACCGTCCATGCTAATAAACCCTTTTGGTTTCTTTGGGCGACAGGGCTTGAGAAGTCATTTCATCTCAATGTAGGGTAAAAGGCCCCAAAAATTGGAAGCAACGTCTCCAAAATGACCTTTAAATAGTTGACGGGGACGTTAAACCTCAAATCAAACAAAAACAAAAAAAAACAAAAACCAAATATTTATATAGTAATGCCCCTTTGAAATTTCCTTTGAACAATTTGTTTATGGCTAACTCTTCCTACAGTGAACATTTGATCAAGCTGAAAAATGATATATTGTTTATTTGTTTGTTTGATTTGAGGTTTAACTGTGGGCCGAAAATGATATATAGTTTGCCCACATTGTGGAGCAGGATTTTGTTTGTGGCTAACTTCTACAGTTTATAGAAGCCTCCGTGGTGCAGTGGTTACGCTACTCGCCTTGTAAATCAGGGATCGCAGGATAGATCCCGGGCTTCTCCAGACTTTCGGATGAGTCTTTAAACCGAGGTCCCGTCTCCGTATGACCTTAGCTGTTGGCGGGACGTAAAACTAAAACTCACTCACTCACTCTACAGTTTATATCCAATGAAGGTGAAACTTCATATATATACGTGTTGTTAGACCATTATGTGGCACAGTGCTTATTGTTTTGAGGTTACGGTCCACCTAAAATTAATCAAGGTATGCCCCTTTGAAAAATTCTGTACACACATTGTTTGTGGCTAATTTCTCCTGCAGGTGACATTCAAAGTTGCTAAATCTTGATATTAAAATTGACTATGATGTGGAGCAGTGCATATGATTTAGAGAGGATGGTCCACCAATTATTTATATAAGCATAACACTTTGAAAATATCTGTATACATTTTCATTCCCGGCTGACTCCTACAATTTAGATCTGATCAAGCTGAAACTTGATATATAGTTGGAATATGATATGGAGCAGTTCTTATTGTTTCAATTATAAACTTGCTACGGGCCTATAATGCCACGATCACAGAGCTCGTTGATGTTGTCATTGGAGCGCTGTGGTGCAGTGGGAAAGCAACAGAAAATGAGATCGAGAGTTAGCCGGTTCTATCCCCGCAAGCGCCAAGTGTTGTTTCCTTGAACAAGAGACTTTATCCACATTGCTTAGTACTGGTTCCTACCCAGGAAAAGAGGGCCACATGGAAGATAAGTACTAGTACTAAATGTGTTACCCTCTAAAAATAAAGTTGATTATTATTATTATTATTATTATTATTATTATTATTATTATTATTAGAAGGGAAGGCAATAATCCCTAAGTTTAGAACAGATCTGCCTGAAACTTTCATAAGTAAGTTAGGGATAAAAGCTTTAAAACTAAAGTTGTTGGCAGTTTACTCATAGAGTTAAGTCCCTGGTTTGCTGGAAATGCCTTGGCAACACCACGTGTCCTTAAGTTTTGATTGAATCGTCCTGAAACTATGTTCACATAAGTAGATTTCAAATATAAGTTGGGAAGAGTTTTAAAACTGGGGGTGTCATTGTATGTCTCATAGAGTTACATTCAATTGAATGTTGATTGTTGAAAATGCCTGTTTTTAACCTGGTCATCAGCATAAATTCTTCAGTAAAGGTTGGAGCTTTCTGAAAATTTGAATCTTTTAGCTCAGTTTGGCAATATAGGACCATCATGGTCCTCTTGTTTTATTTCCGCTCAAAAACATAGATTGTGGGTACTCGTTGCAACCGCCTGGGTGCCACAATTCATGTTTTGAGCAAACATATGAAAAAGACCCAAATTTTTATTAGCTCACCAAAGCAGAAAGCTCAGGAGCTTACAGGATAGGCAGTTGTTCGTCCCCGTCGTCTCATGTCGTCCGTCTGTAGCATGTCAGCTGTCATCGTCTTGGGTCAATACTTTCAAATGACATCGCCCCATAAACATCTGGGCCAATAGGGCCCAAATTTCATCAGTGGCATCTTTTGGCTGCGGGGATTGAAAGTTGGTGTGTTTTAGCTAACCTTGGCTGAATGCTCCTGGGGAGTTTATAGTATAGTGGGTTGTTCGTCGGTCGGCCGTCCGTGCACACCTTAGCCTAGTTATATCAATGCAACCTGCAGGATGATATCAACCATTTCTCATCTGTAGCATGCCTATAGTGGGCATGGATGACAAGATTCTTTCGAAATCGAATGCAACTTTTGGTTGCTATGGCAACCACAAGGTCTCATAGACTTAAAATGGGAAAGTGCTTGTTATAACCATAGCGCCTTCAGTTATGATTGTAGCTTTCTGAAACTTATATGTAAGGTGACTGAGGATAAAAACTCTTAATGAGCTTGAAAACCGGCCAAGTCGTCCCATTTATCCGAGTTACGTGCCTAGTTTCGACCTTATGTACACCTCAGCACCTTTAGTTTTGATCTGATCTTCCTGAAACTTACGTAAAAGTAAGTCAGGGTTAAAAACTCAGATGAGTTCGAAAACAAGACATACCGGTATATTCCTTACGGGGTCATGTCCCAAACTTCGCTTCAAATGTATTTTTTTTACCTTGTCAGCACCGTAGCCCCTTCAGTTTTGATCGGGTTTTCTTGAATTTTACAAACAAGTAAGTAACGGATAAAAGCTCGGATGAGTCCGAAAACCAGCTATGTCGGTCGAAACTCAAGGAGATATGTCCTCTACTTTGCTGAAAATGCTTATTTTTTTTTTACTTTGTCATCACCGTAGCCCTTTCATTTTTTGTAAGATTTTCTTGAAACTTACAACTACGTCAGCGATAAAAACTCATATGAGTTCGAAACCTGGCAAGGTCAGCCTTTCTGTCATAGAGTTATGTCTCCTTGATTGCTGTAAATGCCTTTTTAGCTCACCAGAGCCGAAGGCTCCGGGGGAGCAATAGGATAGGCAGTTGTCCGTCGTCTGCGTCTGCGTCGTATGTCCGTCGTCAACACTTTCAAACGACTTCTCCTCTGAAGCCACTGGGCCGATTGGGCCCACATTTTATCTGTAGCATCCTTGGGCGGGGGGGGGGGGATGGAAAGTCTGTGTTTTTTATGAAAATCTGCTCATTAGTTCGGTTGCTATGGCAACTTGAGAGTTCCCATAGACTTCCAATGGGGAAAATTGAAAAATGGCATTTACTGCCAAGCCTCTGCAGATATTTTGACAAAACTTTCATAGAAATGTTCCTTAGACCATCTACTCGCTGCCATATAAATTTAGGGCTGCTGCTCATTTGTATTGGTTGCCATGGAAACCAAAATGAAAAAATAGAAAAAAATACTTAAAAAATCATCTCCTCAGAAACCGTATGCTCTATGAGGCGGAGAGTTTATGGAAATATTCACCATATTTGCTTTACAGGTTTTGTGTTTTTTATGAAATTCGGCTCTTAAGTTTGGTTGCTATGGCAACTTAGATTTTCCATAGACATATAATTGGGAAAATTGAAAAAGGGCATTAACTACCAAGCCTTTGCAGATATTTTGACAAAATTTTCATAGAAATGTTCCTTGAGTAAACTTCTCTCAGCCATATGCTTTTATGTCAAGCTGTGGGTCCCGTAGGTTGTGCCAGGGCCATGTGCCGCCCCCTCCACTTCATAAAATGCCTTATATTTTAGAAACCTTACAGATCCCCACCCCTAAACCATATATTCTTGTTCCTTATGATAAAACACATTAAGTGACACCAACCTGGGGGTTCCCTCGGATGTGCCGGGGACATGCCCCACCCCCTCCACTTCATTAAATGCCATTTATCTCAGAAACCATTCAGATCCCCACCCCTAAACCGTATATAGAATTGTTTCTAATGATAAGACGCACTTAATGACAGCAACCTGGGTGTCCCTCGGGACGTGCCTGGGCCATGCCCCACCCCCTCCATTTCATAAACGGCCCAGTTTCCCAGAAACCCTACAGATCCCCACCCCTAAACCATATATATTCTCGTTCCTTATGATAATTCTCTTGCAGTGACACCAACTTGGGGGACACTCAGGATGTGCCGGGGCCATGCCAATCCCCATCCACTTCATAAAAGGCCAAATATTCCAGAAACCTTACAGATCCCCACCCCTAAACCATATATATTCTTGTTCCTTATTATAAGATGCATTAAGTGACACCAACTTGGGGGTCCCCCAGATGTGCCGGGGACATGCCCCACCCCCTCCACTTCATAAAATGTCATTTATCACAGAAACCAGTCAGATCCCCACCCCTTAACCATATATATTCTTGTTCCTTATGATAATACGCACTCAGTGACACCAACCTGGGGGTCCCCCGGGATGTGCGGGGACATGCCCCATCCCCTCCACTTCATAAAAGGCCAAATATTCCAGAAACATTTCAGATCCCCACCCCTAAACCATATATATTATTGTTCCTTATCAACAGACAAATTCAGTGACACAAATCTAGGAGTCAGCAAGGGCATGCCCGGGCCATGCTCCACCCCTCAACTTCACAAAAGACCATATATCTGAGAAACTGTTCAGAGCCCTACCCCTAAACCATAATATATTCTTGTTCCTTATGATAAGACGCAATCAATGACACCAGCATTGGGGACTCCCGGGGTGCCACCGGCCATGTCCCACCGCTTTACTTCATTAAAAGCCATATATCTCAGAAACTGTTCAGATCCCCACCCCATACCATATATATTCTTCTTCATTATGATGAGTCCCCACTTCATAATAGGCCATATATCTCAGAAACCATTCAACCCCACCCCATCATCACATATATTCTTGTTCATTGTTATTAGACACATTCAGTCACCCCGATCTTTTAGGGTCCGCAGGGGCCATTTCTCTCCCATCCACTTCATAAAAGGGCCTCATATCTCAGAAACCGTTCAGCATTCAGTGACAGCAATCTTGGGCTTTTCTGGGATCAACCATGCCCGAATCCATCCACTGCTTAAAAAAAGCCTTACATCTAAGGAGCCATACATATCCACCGCTAAACCATAATGTCTCTGTTCCTTTTGATAAGATGCATTTAGTGACACCAACCAGGGCTCCATCGGGTTCATGCCCCACCCTCTCTACTTTATAAAACACCTAATATTTCAGATACAGTCCACATGAGTGCTCATTTGGGTATGGGGTTTGTTTGGGAGACTTTATAATTGGTAGATTAAAATCATATCCTATTAAAATACAGTGTCATGGGCAGTGTCCACCTGAGCTCTGGTTTATGAAATTTGGCTCTTTGGTTTGTTTGCTATGGCAAGTTAAGAATTTCCATTGACTTATAAATAGGAAAAATTGAAAAAATGACATTTATGCCTTTCAAGATATTTTGTCAAACTTACATAGAAATGTTCCTTTAATAATGTTCTTTTAGGCCTATTAGTTGCCACAGATGGGAAATTGTCAATTGTCATCTGTTGTCCTGCAACAACACATTCAAGCGACATCAGACCTCTGAAGCCACTAGACTGATTGGGTCCAAATTCTATCTGTAGTATCCTTAGGCGCAGGGCTTCCATGGTTAATTAAAATACATTGCTGCCAGTGGGCAGTGCCCGCTGAGCTCTGGTGAGCATAATGTCCCATGGGCCTCTTGTTTAACTTGTCCTCACCTAAGGGCCTTCTGTTTTCATCGTATCTTTTTGAAACTTACATCATGTAAGTAAGTAAGGGATAACAAGGGACGTTGTCATCATCAAAAGTCACTAAGTTTTGAACACATCCTCCTGAAACTTACATGTAAGTGAGGGGTTAAAGCTCAAATGAGTTTGCAAACTTACATTGTTGGCATATTACTCATAAGGCTAAGTCCCCTGCTTTGCTAAAAATGCACATGTACTCTGTCATCACCATAAGTTGTTCGTTTTTGACCGAACCTTCCTGAAACTGTTACTAAACTCCGTTCAGAAAATTTGAATCATCGAATTTTTCGTTTCTTCCTTTTAATACTCATTTTAGCCCATACATCACTATTGGAAAGTCTTAGACCTGACTCTCCGCCGACTTCTCCAGCAAGTCGTATGCCTCTGCGACAATCAGGAAAGGCTGTGATTATTTTGAGAAAATTGCAAAACAAAGAAATGAGACTACAGACTAAGTCTATTTGATGATGATTGTCAGGTAAAATAATACATATTCAAATCCATGTGATACACTTTATAAAAAGATATGCAATTACGACATACCTTACATTCGAATGGCTAGATAGAAGTTCGCTAGGAACGGGGAGCCACTAGCGCGATGTGCTGTCAACAGTGGTCAAAATGAATTATACCGATATCAGATGTGGTGTCACAGCTAATGATTTTCCATGAAGTGATCGTGCAAATAAAAGATGGACGCCCTTGTAATTTCCAAGAGCAGTAACCACTTCTATATATAGTTTAAACGGGTGTGTCGAACCTGTCAGAATGTCTTAGTCTGTGAACGAAAATTTAGATTTTGCAATTTTCTCCAAATAATCACAGCCTTTCCTGGCTGTCGCAGAGGCATACGACTTGTTGGAGAATTCGGCGGAGGGTGAGGTCTACAACTTTCCCATAGTGATGTATGGGCTGAAATGAGTATTAAAAGGAAGAAAGGAAAAAATCGATGATTCAGATTTTCTGAACGAAATTTAGCGAGCTGCATATACTTATGTTGTGAATGAAAAGTAGAAGTAAAACAAAGATCAGGAATTGATACAATTAACTTACTCCGTCCATAAAAGACACCAAAGGGAAAGAAATACAAACATTAAGCGACCAGACCATAATGGAAACCTAAACAAAGGAAGGCCATATGGACAGTTGCTTTCCCACAAAATGGCCATATGGCCATCCAAAATTAAAAGACACAAGTGATACACACAGTAAGTAACAAACAACAACATAAATAAATCGCCACAGAAGAGCCGCCTTGGAACGGCCAGTGGAAGATTTCCACCGGGTGGCTTAAATCGATTTTACGTGGCCACAATCGATGAGATTGAAAACTGGTGTCTGCCTATGTCTCATAGAGTTACATCCCTTTGAATGGTGAAAATACCTGGTTTGGACCTTGTCCTTGAATAAATCTTTTAGTAAACGTCATGAACTTCTTGAAATTTTTAATATGTTAGCACAGGTGAGGGATATAAGACCACCTTGGTCTTCTTGTTTATGAAAATCCGTTTTATAGTTTGGTTGCTATGGCAGCTTAGAGTTTCCTGTGAAAATCGAATAAGTGGTAGGGCGTACACAACGTAGCAAAATATTGTTGTTTATGAAGAGACTCAATAAAAGCGACTCTTTGATTTTCGTTCTTTTATGTGTTCTTTATTCCTAAGGCAACGTTCTGCTTTTTAGCTCACCTGACCGAAGGCCGTGGTTGACTTTTGTGACCGATGGATGTCCGGCGTCGTCGTGCGTCTTGCGTCGTGCCTAAACTTTAATTGTTAACACTCTAAAGGCCACATTTTTGGTCCAATCTTGATCAAACTTGGTCAGAATGATCATCATGACAATATATCACGTCGGGCCAAACAGTAGTTAAAAATGTCAAATTATAGAAAAACATTGTTTACAATCCGGAGGCCAAAAATTTGGTCCAATCATCATCAAACTTGCTCAGAATGATCATCTCGACAATATGTATGTCAAGTTCGAATATTGGTCAAAAGTAGGTTAGTAGGTCAAATCAAGGTAAAACCATGTTAATACTCTAGATGCCACGGTTGCGGTCCTATCTTCCTGAAACGCGCCAAGAATGATCATAGTGACAAAATCTCTGTAAATTTGGAATATGGGTCATCTCGGGTCCAAAAGTAGGTCAGTAGGTCTAATCATAGAAAAACCTTGTTGACACTCTAGAAGTCATTGTTAACTGTTTCCTCTGTAGTACCTCCCTTGTTTTCCGATGTTTAAAAAATATAAGTTTCCTCTATTACCTACCTTATTTCCCTATGTTAAAAATGGAAGTAAATCAATGATCATTTTACTTACAACGTCTGTAGTATAATGGATAGAGCTTAGGACTCAAAGGTTTGTTTTAGTGGTACCATAATTTTTGACCTCGTGGCCTTGACCTTGTCTTTTGGCTTACTTTTTAAAATCTTTAACATTGGCCATAACTTCCGATTGGTAAGTGGTAGGGCTTTCATATTTGACATGTGCATTCCTTGTCACAAGACCATTCTAGTGGTAATATAATTTGTGACCTCGTGACTTAAACCTAGACGTTTGACCTTCTTTTTAAAAACTTTAACATTGGCCCTAACTTCGGATTGGTAAGTGATACGGCTTTCGTATTTCACATATGCATTCTATGTCACAAGAACTTTCCAACGATCCCATAATTTTTGACCTTGTGATCTTGACCTACTTTTTTAAGACTTGAAAAATGACCATACCTTTCGATTGCTTATTGATACGGCTTTTATATTTAACATGCGCTGTGCGGGGGCACTAGTGTTTCACAAACACATCTTGTTGACCTTGTCATCACCGTAGCCCCTTCAGTTTTAAATGGACCTTTCGGAACTTACATGTAAGTAAGGGATGAAGTCACGGCTGAGTTAAAAATTAATGAGGACGGACTATATTTCAGATAGTTACGTCCCCCTTGATAAAATTCCTGTCTTTTACCTTGTCAACACCATTGCCCATTTATATTTTATCGGAAATTCGTGAAACGTACATGAAAGTAAGTCAATGATAAATCCTTTGTTCAACTCAGATTCTCTAAACAGTTAACCAGTACTCATGTGCGGGGTCGATTTCAGCTCTGCGTGGAAGCATCATGCAGCCCATCTATTTTTCCAAGCCCCGATGGGCGGGGGCCGAACGTTTGAGTGCTGGTTTTTTGCTGGTTAACCGCTCAGAAAGTCTTAAGCTCTCCAGATAAAGGGATTAGTGTAGGAACTTCCCTTAAACCATATCGGTTTATTGGGGGTTGGGTGGAAATAAACCGAATCGTGGTGACATGAACATAAAACCTTAACAGAAACATGATAGCTCTACGCGAACTTTACAGATTCGGGCATTCCCTTTGATCCTTGGTTGTTATCACTGAATGTTGTTTTTTTTCTAAGGACAAACAATATCACCCTTGGAAGACCTCGGTGCAGAGAGTCACATGGTGGGGTACTTTATTTGGAAAACTTGCAATTCTTAATATATAGTTTAAGATTTGTGATGGTTTTGGGTTGCAATGCGACAAAGCACAGCTGTTTTACGTTGTCGATGTGCACGTTACTTCCACTGATTTAATGATTGATAAGAAATCTAAAAATTCTTATTTATAGCCGGGCTATTTATCCCCGCGCGTTTCGAACATAAAGCGGTGATCATGGATTATCTGTCCTTGCGGCAGTAAATTCCTACCATTACTCCTAGGCCATTTAGACTAGAGTCTCAAAACTTTCACAGGCAATAGCCCTATGGCTCCTATTTATAAATTGATTTGATCCCCTAGGCCGGGGTTTGGGTCTCAACACTGCCAGAGGGGCCAAAATTCGTTTTGTTCAAACACAGTCATGTTGCATATCAGTTTGAAGGTAATGTAAAGTGTGATGCAAACATTTTGCCCCGGGGTCATGTCTGGGTCTCCAGAGGTCTAAAAGTAGGGTTTTTGGTCCTTGTCTTCCATTCACACACAACACTATGTCCAAGGCTTTACTTTAAAGCTGGGAGTTTGAAACTGTCCCAGAAAATAATGGATGATGACTGGAAGAATAAATTGGGAATTAAGATGTGACCGCTTACCCCACAACCTGAGGGGTGTGGCCTGAAACTGCCTGAGGGGTTAAAAACTAATTTGTACAAACATAGACATGTTGCATATCAAACGGAAAGTAATGAAGGGTAGAATACAACGGTGCAAACATTTTCCCACGTTGACATGTCTGGGGAACAAAGCTTATGCCTAGGTCACATAGCCCGGCCGATGAGGTTTCGATGAGCGAGCGATGCGACTTTCGCCAAACACCGGCCGGAATCCCGTGGTCAGCGGCCGCCGTTTGGGGCTTAAAACCGCATCGGTGGGCGCTCGGTGAAATTTAACTTCGGAGTTAAAATTCGACGGGCTCTCACCGAGCTCCTTCATCGCAGCCCCATCCTTACCACATCGGAGTACGCATCGGCCGGTGTACGGCTGAGTATCGGCCGGTGTCCCGTGCATCTGAGGCCACCAGAGGACAATATTTTGTGAACGGACACCGACCGAGTTTCGGCCGAGGTCCGACCGATGTGGGACCGAGCCTTGGAACTATAGTACCGGTGGGTGACCGATGTAAGGGACAGTGGCCGAAGCTCGGCCGGACATCATGTAGTAGGGCGTGTCTCGGTCGTCATTTGGCAGGGGATCCGGCTGGGGTAGACCGATTGTTCCCTTACGCAGACCTGGCTCCAGTCGCGACCGGTTAAAGATACCGGCGTCGGAATACGACCCTGGTGACCCCACATCCACCCAGATGAACGAACTTGTGCTCAGAGTCTACCACCGCAAGCATGACGATGGAAAAGAAGCCTTTGTAGTTGTAGTAAAGGGAGCCGCTCTTGTCGGGCTTCTTGATGCCGACATGCTTCCCATCGATCGCGCCACAACAGTGGGGAAAGTTCCATCTGTCTCCGAATCCCTCGGCCACCAGGCGCCACTCATCTTCTGTCTGGGGAGTGGCCCACATCTCGTCTTTGTATACGTCGTAGATGGTCTGACACACCTCGGGGACGAACAGAGAGATTGTGTTGTGTGGGACACGAAACGCGAAGGCAAGATCGCGGTAGCTGCTTCCGGTCGCCAAGAACCTCAAGGTGATCGCCAGCTTCAGCCCAGGGTCCAAGGGGGTTCGATGCCTGCAACAGAAGAGGGTGAAATATGATTAAAATCAAGCAAAAATAAATATGTTTGGAAGGCATGTCTTTGCAAAATAAGAAATGAAATTCAGTACATTCAGTACAATTTCACACTTAAGTTTACAAAGTGTAAAGTTACCTTGTGGTCTTGGTAGTGCGGGGGCCAACTCGGTGGAGCAAGTCTTGGGACATCTGTGGCTCCATGCGGAGGTAGGCCTTGAAGTCGGCAGCGTGCTCAGCCTCGAGTTCCCCCATGAGCGTCTCATATTGGCCGAAAAGGGGTCTACCTAGGATCCACTCTCGCACCCACAAACGTCTTTCTCTTCTGCCGGCCCTCTGTCGCTCCCTCTCGGCTTCTTCGAGTATTGACGCCAGGACCAAGTTGTACTGGAACCTCGCCTGACCTAGCTCGTGTTTTAACAACGCCAATCGAAGTCTTCTCGGTGCAGCCATAGTGATGAACTGACCATGCCAGGCAGGTTGGACACATATACAGTGATGAAATAGCTGACCATCGGCCCCCCGCCAAGTCCGAGTTACAACGGCCGAACATCGGCCGGGCAGTGTTCAAAGACCGTTTACAACCCGTCCGGTGATCGCACGGTGTCCTGTAACCTGCTCGGGTACCGGCCGTATACCCCACGAGGTCCGATCGACCACCGGCCAGTAGTTGCTACCACATAGGCCGAAAAAAATCTCCCCTGTTAAGAAAGACTCCGTACGGTCATCGACCCGTGTTTGGTCGGTCGCCTGTAGATTTCCGGACGGAGCCCGTTCACGTCACCGAGCTATGCCTCCGATGAGGGGAACTCGGCGACACCCCAAAAATCAACCGAGCTCCACCGATGCCGGACATCGGTCGGGCTATGTGACCTAGGCTTAAGCGAATGATCTGGACCTTTGGAACTGATAAATTTCCAATAAGAAAGTTCCACTGTTTTAGTTTTTTCAAATAAATGTCTAAGTGGCCAAATTCAGATAAAATAAATCAAGGACATCCAAAGGTCACCATTTGAACAAACTTGGTATGGGCACAGTACCCGATGCTGCACACAAAGTTTCAGGGCAATTGGCCGTTTGCTTCCTGAGAAGAAGATTTCCAAAAGGTTTTTAGCTCGCCTTACGAAAGTAAGGGGGAGCTATTGCCATATCCCCGGGCGTCCGGCGTCAGCGTCCGCATTTGGTTAAAGTTTACCTGCAAGCTCTTATATGTCATGTTTTACAACTTCATTTTGAATATATAATTAATAATTGCTAAAAAAAACCAATATATAACATTATCATTGTACTTCATTTTACAGGTTTTTTGGACCGGCCCCGATAGCTCAGTGGGTAGAGTGTCCGCTCCGGGGAACGGAAGGTGTCGGGTTCGATCCCGGGCCGCGACATACCAAAGTCGTTAAAAATGGTACTAACTGCTTCTCGCTTGGCACTCAGATTTACGGGGTAGAGCTATGACTGGTCGATCCAGTATCGGGATAATGTGACTGGGTGTGGTATCATGTAAAATGTCTGGGACATGATACTTCAGTGCGGCAGCACTATAAACGTGAGCATTGAGCTCCCTGTCGCAACCAGACACCGTCGTGATATGACTGAAAAATTGTTGAAAGCGACGTTAAACCCGAATTCACACACAATTCAGGTTTTTTTGGCTTAAATTGGACTTTTTGAGAAGTTAATATTTTCCTCTGTATTACCCCACTTACTTCTCTGTGTTAAAGTTTACCTGCAAGCTTCGTGAGTTCAAATCCCGGGGGAGGAACGTTTTTTTTTTTTTCTTTTTAAAAACATAGCGGGGTCTGGGGCTCAAGGTCAAGGTCACTGTGGCTATTTTTAGAAAAACATTGTCATCGCTCTAGCGCCTTCATTTATTGATGGATTTTAATATAACTTCACTGAAATGTTTGGTATAATGAAATCTCGAGTGACTTTGACTTTCAGGGTCTTGGGCCTAAGGTCAAGGTCACTACTTTCAGGGTCACGGGGTCAAGGTCACTGTCACTGTTTTTAGAAAAAACATTGTCATCGTTCTTGCACCTTAATTTATTGATGGATTTTAATATAACTTCACACAAATGTTGGGTATGATGATATCTCTAGCAAGTTAGACTTTCAGGTTCCGGGGCTGAAGGTCAAGGTCACTGTGGCTATTTTTAGAAAAAACTTTGTGATCGCTCTAATGCCTACATTTATGGATGGATTTTAATGTAACTTCACAAAAATGTTGGCAATGATGATATCTTGAGCGAGTTCGACTTTCAGGGTCTGGGGCTGAAGGTCAAGGTCACTGTGGCTATTTTTAGAAATATTTGTCATCGCTCTTGCGCCTTCATTTATTGATGGATTTTACTATACCTTGACACAAATGTTTGGTATGATGATTTCTTGAGAGACTGACTTTCCGGGTCAGAGGCTGAAGGTCAAGGTCACTGTGGCTATTTTTTAGAAAAACTTGATCATTGCTCTAGTGTCCAGATTTATTGATGGATTTAAAGATAACTTCATACAAATGTTGGATATGAAGTTCAACTTTCAGGGTCTGGGGCTCAAAGTCAAGGTCACTGTGGCTATTTTTAGAAAAACTTTGTCATCACTCTTTAAGTACCTACATTTATTGATGGATATAATGTAATTTTACACAAATGCTAGGCTAGGCTTTTTTAATTTGTCTTGCTCGGGGGGATTTGTATCGACTGTGATGCCTTGTTATTACTTGGTAGTTTGTTGATTTTTTTTTTATCAATTATAAAATTCTTTTTTTTTTATTTTATTTTATTTTTTGTAGTAGAAAGGCTTAAAAACAGGATGATTAGGGGAACATTTTGGTTCTCTTTCATTTTCTGCAGTCTATTGGGCTGTTTTACAGAAGAATTTTTTTTTTTGATAACTTGCCCTCATCCATCTTAGGCCCCGAAAAAGAGGAGCGGCTGCGCTCAGCGTTTGAGAACCACAACCGGAGGAAGCTGAGTGTTGGTCGGCACAACAATGAGTTCCTCGCGCATAAACCCGTCCATCCTGCAAGTAGTACAACACGGGCTCGTCGGGCTTGGTCACTGTTAGCCGGTGCACATCCAGGGACCATATGGGATCAGTCCCTCGCTGCCGTCCCCCTTCAAACTCGCCAGGCTGTTCAAATATCTAACGCGACACCGGATGGGACTTTTGTCTCCTCGAGACCAACAGGACGACCAGAAACAACAGAGGAGGGCTTTTGTGTCACTGATCGCACCCTGATGGCCTCAGAGGGCTTTTTGCCGGTCAGTCTGGTGAACTCGCCATTCAAGGCTGCCAAAACGGCAGGTAACCTTTTCACCCACTCCGTAGACCTCTGACCAGAAGTGAGTCACATCTCCTGAGCGTACTGGTGCCCAAAGAGCCGCTCAGCCAAGGTACGATTGAAGCGCCCAACAATGCCCTGGCCGAGATGGATGTCAACCCGACCGCGCCGAACCTGGAGAGAGTGCTTTGCCAACAGCGTGCTGACAGAGCTCATGAACTCACGGCCGAGGTCAGTCTGGAGCAGATTGGGCCGCCTCAACGGGCCGCGCCTGTAGATGCGAGACAAAGCTTTGGCAACCTCTTTGGCTTCTTTAGTGGCTAGCTGCTCAGCTTCTTTGTAGCGCGAGGCTACATCAACCACGGTAAGGGCGTATTTGTATGTGCGCTTGTTCGCTTTGCGAACACGGTCGTGCGGCAGAAAGAGCAGGTCAGCTTGATGCACCTCGTTCGGCGTGATGATGCCGAATTTTGGTCGTGGATTGTGCCTCAGGGCGGCGAGGTAGATTTGCCAGACGGCCTGCTTCTTCAACCAAGCTCGGGCCACATCTTCTGAGGTCTTAGCCGCAGAAGCCAGCCCTCCAGTAATAAACGCCGGCAAGGCGGATGGACAACTTCCGATCCATGTTTTTTTTGCTATGTTAGCATTGCTATCGTTGCTTTGCAACGGGTAAGTCTCTAAAGGAAAGAGCTGCTGCGGAATCGTCTAGGCAGCCTGACCTCTATTAAGCCCGCGAGCATGAATAGTTCATGTTGAAGCGCCACTGTGACCAGTCTGCTATTTTCGTTTATTTGGTGTATTCTTTGCTTCCAAAGGATCACACTATTCAGAAATGATTTATCTTCACTGCAGCTGGTGCTGTGCCGTGTGGCGGCCGTAAAAAGTCTCCCCGTACATCCATCATAGTGCAAATTATATTTTCTGGTCCTTTGGGATCATTGAGTTCATTTAGAATCGTTTTGAAAATAGAGTTCTGCTTTAGCCGGTGATAGGGGGCATGGCCGGTGTAGCACATTTCAGTACTGGTCATGAACAGACTCAATAAAACAGAGTCTGATATTTTCGTTTATTTGGTGTAGTCTTTGCTTCCAAAGGATCACACTATTAGGAACTTACTGACCAACTCTTCCAACAGCTTTGAAAATAGAGTTCTGCTTAAGCCGGTGCTAGGGGGCTTAGCCGGTGTAGCACATTTCAGTAATGGTCATGAACAGACTCAATAAAACCGAGTCTGCTATTTTCCTTTATTTGGTGTATTCTTTGCTTCCAAAGGATCACACTATTAGGAACTTATTAACCAACTCTTCCAACAGCTTGGTGCGGTCGGTCATCGTCGCCTCGTCTCTCCCACGCTGAAATAGCTTCTTTTTTCCTCCTCTGAAAAACCAACGCCCTGTTTTTGACGTCCCCTAATTTCATCTTTCATCTGATTGTACTTGTCGATTTCAGAGAGAATCAGGCGAAACATCTTTGCGGATATCTGGTCATCGTTCAAGGCGAATGAAATGCGGTCTGCGTCGTGCTTCTTGGCTTTCGCCTGGAACTTGAGCGCACCGGGCGTAAATCTCAGCCTTTTTAGAGACACTGGGCCTATAAAAATAGTATGTATATCCAAATGACGGTATTTAGCTTACTCGATTCGGCAATCTTGGGAGCACAAGCTCAGACCCGTTCTAACATTTTCAAATTCGGGACGGGGTTCGACGCCCAAAAGCAGTTTATGGCGAATCTCGAAGACGCCATCACCCCACCAGTCGACATCCGCAGCAGCATCGATCGCTATCAAAAGACGTTGCAATATGCATCCCCACCACTGGATTACGACTGTAGGAGAGGGCTCTACTTGATGCCGAGCGACATGGCACTCCATCCCGGCAATGACCAAGGTTATAATAACCAAATCCAAATAGCAGGGTCAAACGCGTTAATCGGCCACAAGTATGAAATAAACGAGGCAGCACCAATCAGCGCCAGGGGAAAACTGCCTCACCAGCCGGGACCGATCACATGGGGCCACCGAGCGGCAGACCCGAAGGGTGATCTACGCCTCCCGCGGTTGCTCAGGTAGCCGCGACAGCAGACTGGAAACATGAAGAAGAAAAACAGCTCTCATAGTCGCAGGGATGGGGGTTGGCCTAGTGACGCCTTGGTATATCACTGCGCGGCCTCGCTGGCCAGTCCCTGGCTAGCCAGTCCCTTGCAGCCTCGAGAAGAAGGGCCCCCACGCCGATGACCAAAGCCTACAAATCTGCGAGGCCTTCCCTAGTGTGCTCAAGAGCCAAGAGGCGATGGACACGATGATTCCGGGCCGGGCAGCTGCGGCCTTGCCGGCCAAATTGGCCAGGGCACGCCCGAGGGACTGTAGGTGCTTTTTACCCACTCCTTGACCCCGCCTTTGCCGGGTGGCTTTGGAGCCGGAGCCGGTGCCAGTACACTGCCGCCGCCCCCGGTGAGCGCAAGCACTAGGGTCGAGATTGCCATCCAAATCGCTATACAGATGCTCACGATCGTTATCCCCTGTTCACGGAAGAGTGTCCGTATTCGTTCAGTCTTGTCTTCATGGAGCATCCGCCTAAACGTCTCACGGACTTACGAGATCTTGGAGCGGAGAGGGTCTCTGTTCGTAGAGACGGCTTCGAGCCTTGCCTGTCTTTCAAGTTCGATGTCAGAGAAATCGCCCTCGAGTTTTCTGATTCGGTCTTGATTCTCCTGCTGCATCTCAGGGTCGTTCGTCTCCGTCACTTTTTGACTTTCCAGGGCCAAGTGTTGTTCAACCTCTGTTTTCCGGCTTTCGACTTTCAAGAGCTTCGCCAGGTTGTTCACGAGCTCATCTCGGGTTCGAGTCATAACCTTTTCAAGCCTAGCAAGCTCTCTTTTAGCCTGGTTTACCCACGCGGTGTCGATAGGCTGATCATCAATTATCTTCAATGCAGTCTCGACATCTCCAATAACGTAGTGGGCTACGCTGGGGAGCTCTGTCATCTCCGCGGATTCAATGTTTTTGGGAGGGTTTCCTCTGCTTTTTGGTGTGTATCCACACACTTGTGGAGACGCGGCATATTCGATTTATAGTCAGTGAGCCCCAGTGATTGCCGAATTGCATTTATGCCGCCTGTTCCATATTTCGAGGCCAGTGTGGACAGCCAGAAACTTGAATCCTCCCCTTGTCGCAGTGATAGGACTCTTTGTCGCCGGGGGTCCAGTAGAGTGTTTTACCGTCGTCATCAATCCCAAACTGGTCATAGTCGATACTGCCTTCTAGGCGCAACCCCTTATAGGCACGGCCCACTCCTTTGTAGAAAGTATCTACCAAGCGCCTGTTCTGGTCAGAAAGTGCTGTCCGTCTTAACTCGACTCTGAGGTTTTGAAAATTGTCCCCGGTCGCGCGTAGTCCTTGCTCGACGTCCGGTGGAGGGTCCATAACAGCGTCTGGTAGGTTGAACGCGTCATCGTCGGCGGCATCATAATGGTCGGACCAGTCTTCGAACGTGGGGTTTCAAAATCAGCCATATTTGTGACACAAATATGTTAAAGACATTTGAAGGTTGTCGCGCCTGTTTAAAACAGTGTGGCGGCGGTAAAACGTCTCCCCGTACATCAACCATAGTGCAGTTTACATTTTACTTTTGGTCCTTTGAGATCAGCGTGAATATTCTGAGAAATCGGAAATAAATTATTGGTTTAGACTCATATTCTAGACAGATTTTTAATTATTTGGACCACATTTTGATTTATGTCAGTCTTTGAATCGACTGCCTATTCGTAATTCGCAAGATTGCAGTATGTTTCCTCTGGCTTTCTTTGCTGGAAAGTGATCACAGGGTCACTGATCAGGCTTTATTAGCCGAAACTACATAGTATGACTCATCTTCTTTCTTATGAATGTTTTCATTGCTCTTAAAGGAACTCATTTTTTGATTTTTATTTGTCGAGTGTCAACGGAGCTAACACCATGTCATCAAGCAAGAACGGACGAAAGCTTAACCCCAACCGATGCCTCCGCGAACCAGTTGGTGTAAAAGGGGTGAGGCAAACGGTGACGATAACTGACAACCCCAGCACGATCGGCCCGAACCAGCAGCTTCTGCTTCGATTCCCCAACCTCAAAATTCAATGTCATCGTCCCCGGGGAAAATTCGATGTCATCGTCCCCGGGGTTGGCCTTCACGGTCACGCTGCACAGCGAAGATGCCAATCGGACCTTGCTTCAGAACCTATGCCGCGCCCTAGTGAAAAAGACTGTCATTGAAATTTCGGGGAACGAGGTCCTCAGCATCGACGACAGTGACGTGTACCGCTGCTACTGCGATCTCTGGAGGACGGCTTCAGAGAGAAAAAATGGCCAGTACCAAGGCATTGATACGTCGAATGAACGAAATACGACGAGGATCCGAATCAATGCTGGGAACATAGACGAGTCCGTCCTAGCGGACAAAGCCGTCGCCGATGCTTTCGGCAATCGCTTCTACATCCCACTGGACTTCGAGCTGCTCGAGAGCCACATGCCATCCTACCAGAGTGCGCTGGGCGACCAGCTCGAGTATGAGCTCGCGTTCAACGACTACAACCGTTTGATCCAGGCCAAAGACAGAGGTGCCTCTTTCGACATTGGAAACATTTGTCTTGAGTATGACATGGTCACCCTGCCAGAGCTGGCCCAAATGATCAACAACCAGTACAGAAGCCGCATTTCGATCCTGTATGACCGGGGACTGCGGCACCGCAAAATCGGTAAAGACAAGAGCGACACCCTCTGGAATATCAATCTCAACGTGCCCACCCACAGCATGAAGGGCATCCTGATGCTTTTTGAGGATGAAGCCGCGCAACAGCCCTTCACTCGCGACACTGAGGCCTTCTATAACCTAAATTAGCCAAGGTCGAGGTCACCATCGAGGGGATCCCCAACGAACTCTTCAGCCATGGGATGCGCTCTTACCAGATGTTCGATGAAGCGAGGAAGCTCTTCCCAGCCGGCAACAAGCGACACCCTGAAGTGGCAAAGGTCGAAAAAGACCTGGCCCTAGCCGGCGTCAACCTTGATGAATACTTCACCAGCAAGTACGCACTGTGACTTGACCTCAGGACAAGCGACGACGACCGGCTCCACGGATCCGGCAGACGGATAGAGAATGCCAGCGAAGGTGTGACTATCCAGGTAACGAAAAAAGCCGAGGCGGCTGGCGCATTGAACATCTACCTCTACGTCATCATGGATGCACAGCTTAACATCGAAGATGAACGGTTCGTCTCAGTGGTCTATTAATCGAAGATAAATTGATGTTGCGGAGCAACGAAGTCGCTTTAAACTTTATTTTAATTACTTTAATGACATGTATATGTAACAGACAAATATATATTAACCAGGATTTGACATTAAGCCAAAGGCTTGTGCAGTGGCTATCTCCTGGTTAGAATAAATATAAAAACAGGCAATGATATCTGAATGGTCAGGGAGGGGAAGTTAATAGACTTCCTAACGCGCACGGCCCATTCGGCGACAATCAGCGGCCAAACGGGATGCGGAAAAACCGTATTTATCCTCGATCTGCTCGAAGGCCTCTACCGGGGGGCTATTTCAGCACGTAGTGGTTTTGTGCCCCACCATACGGTACAAAAGGACGTATCAGCAGCGCCCCTGGATCTGGACGGACCCTGAGATTTACGTTCTATACCCCGGTGAGCGCTTTCACGATTGCTTGCGAGCGTTTTTCCGGGTGTTCCAGGGCGAGCCGACCCTATACATCATAGACGACTGCAGCGCTAAGAAGGCTTTGACGAAGAAAAAAGACATGCTGTCAGAGCTGCCGTTCTCGGGACGCCGCGCTGAGCAGTCTGTCTGGATCCTCACGCAAAAGTACAACTCTGTATTGAAAGACTTGCGCGAGCAGACGCGCTGGGTCTGTCTGTTCCACTGCAAGGATCATGACTCGTTCGAAGACTGTCTGCGTGAAAATGACGTGTTCCCCGCACGAGGATGGGACTCGGTGCGGCAGCAGCTAGCCGAAACAAAACACGCTAAGCTTCTGTTGGAGACTGACCAACCCGCTGATTATATAATTACATTGTAAGTAATTAATGATCATTACGTGATTAATGATTACTAAGTAATCAGCTTAGCCTATGCGAAGCGGTTGCGTAGCAACAAAACAACGATGTGCTCAGTAGCGGCCGTAATCGCTGTACTTGGACTGCATGTGGCGCTGCTTTTCGCTGTATTTTTTATCTTTTCTCGGGTGATCCAGATGTTCGCAATCCATTTTAGAAGGTCAGCCCTTGTTGCAAAAGAATGGACTGTGACGAGCTGATAGACCAGATGCTTGACTACCCCGCGGCGCCGGACACGCAACTGGCGCAGCCAGTACTGGCGCATTAACAAACAGAGACATGGAAAGAAGACAGGGTGCAAGAATACCGCGAAAGGCTCGCTGCAACAGTAGCGGGAGGGTCGGCCAGGAAATACGGAATTGTGGCTCACGGAAAGGCCATGACCGTCGACCGGGACGAGGAGCTGTGTGACTCTGAGGTCGAGAGGCTCTACGCCAGTTAATCCGCCTGATTAGGGGCAGACATGTCAAAGACGATTTCGGACTTGGCTCTCGGACTGTATGCGGGATTGGTCGGGATTTTCATCCCGATCCCGGACCAACAAGGGCTCATTCGCGCTCTTGAAAGCGATCCGTTTCTAGGTAGCGCACTTCAAGGCGCTGCCAGCAAACTCTATCACCGCTATGGTACCTGGTTTGATCCGCTCACCGCAACGTTAATCACTCTCAAGCATGCCAAATTTGAACATTGCTGCCCCACATACAATGGTGGCGGAGAATACGATGATGGATCAACAGCCGGACGATGCAACTCAGCCAGTGGCGGACGTTGTGACGCCACCGGCGTGGCCTGTACTGGTGCAGCCAGTAACGCCACTGGCGCAGCCTGTACTGGCGGAGCCAGTAACGCAAAGATTGACGAAGCCTAAAGACCTAAAAAAAAGGTTGCAGCCGGTCGTGCCGGTGCCGCTGCTCGAAAGGCCGAGTAGCTTCAGGAAACCAAAGAAAAACATCATGTCACGAATAACGATGGTGCCGTTAACGTCGTTGCCGCCGTTGGTTCACATGTTGCAGAGCAACAGCAACGACAGGAACATCACGGGTCAGAAGGACAAAGAGACAGGACCCCATGGATTATCGGGGGTTGTCTTGTAGGTTGGATTGCTGTAGTTGCTCTGCAACAAATGAGCCTATCGCGGCGACAAGTCGCTTCGTTGCAGAGCAACAGCAACATGTTGCAAAGCCAAAATGACAAGTCGAATAGGAAACAGCATGACAAACCTGGGAGCGTGAAACAATTAGAGACCCGGCCAGATCCATTCTATATGGAGTGAAGCCTTCAACCGATGGTAAAATGCTTGTTAACGCGCTCTACCATAGCGCAGTCGTCTGCGGCATCACTGCGGGATACGCCCGGCTTGGCAAGATGGCTGATGGGGGTAGCCTTCACACCCCGTGATGTGGGCATGGCCATAGTTGACGTTGCTCTCGCAATGGCAACCAAAGTTATGTTGATAAAACAGGCGATTATACCTGCTGATATCATGCAGTAATCATGGCAAGTATTGCTATGCTCGTTTGCGGTGCCCTGGTGAACGCCCTGGCGTTTTCGGGATCGAAATCGAACTACTTGTTCTCCATTTTGAAGGGCTCTTGCGTCGACGAAGAGCGCAAGCGTAACGATAAAGCAGTCGAACTGCTACAGGCTGCACAGGCAGAATGGTCTCGAGAACGGACGGAGCGTATTGATTTCGTCACTGAGGAACTCCGCCGCCAGGGGCACGCCGTTCGAACGTTCATAGACGTCGATGACGCGATGCGCCTGTATGTGCAGGTCGTCGAGCATAACCTTGATCCCCTGGGGCCCGAGCCCCTGCTCTCTGACTTTTACCACCCGAGTGACAACCAGAAAGACCGCGAGATTGCCGTCGTCATCCTAGGGATGGTAGCGACGGGCCTAGTGGCATCCCGCTCATGGGTTTTGTCTTTAGGACGAAAAGGTTACAACAGACTGGACGGAATGGGCGCAACTTGCTGATCAGTGTCTTTAGGACGAAATGTGTACAACCGACTATTTAGGACCACAGCTGGCTGTTTACATCTACTCGGTGTTTTTAGGACGAAATGGGTACTTGTTAGGACTGAATGGGCAAACAGGCAAACTCCTCCTTAACCATTGAGCCAAATTCAATAAAACGTAATAGCAATATTGCTGAGATGACCCTCTACAAAAATAGCTAAAATTGTTCTGCTCATCTGAACAAAATGGCCGCCAGAGCTAAAAATAGAAAATCTTCCGACAACTTCTCCTGTACCTTAAGGTCAATTTCATTCAAGCTTTATAGGAATGTTGCTTAGGTTACCCTCTCCCAAATTGCTAAAACGTTTCCGCTCCGATGAACAAAATGGCCGCCAGAGGTACAAATAGAAAATTCTTTCAACGACAACTCCTCCTGTACCCTTGGGCCAAATTAATTCAAACTTCAAATGAATGTTGCTTGGGTGACCCTCTACTAAAATATATAAAACGGCATTGCTCGGATGAGCAAAATGGCCGCCATAGCTAAAAAAAGAAAATAAAACATCATAAATTTGCTTCAAACACAAACTACTACTCCTCAACCCATGGACCAAATTGATTCAATCTTCACTGGAATATTGCCATAATGACTCCCTTCCAAAATAGCTAAAATCGTTGTGCTCTGACAAACAAGATGGCCGCCAGAGCTAAAATTAGAAAAAATCTTTAAACGACAATAGCTTCTGTTCCCTTAGGCCAATTTTATTCAAACTTCATATGAATGTTGCTAAGGTGACCATCTACCAAAATAGCTGAAAAGATTCTGCTCTGATGAGCAAAATGTCCGCCATAGCTAAAAATAGAAAAGCATCGTAAATTTGCTTCAAACACGAAATCATCCTTAACCTTACGGCCATTTTGATTCAAACTTCACAGGAATATTACGATGGTGACTCCCTAAAGAAATAGCTAAAATCATTCCGCCTCGTCTAACAAGATGGCCGACTACTCCTCCTTTACCCTTGGGCCAATTTCATTCAAATTTCATAGGAATGTTGCTTAGATGACCCACTACCAAAATAGCTAAACGTTTTCACTCTGATGAGCAAAATGGCCGCCATAGCTAAAAACAGAAAAGCTTTGTAAATTTACGTCAAAACGCGAACTCCTCCTCAACCTTTGGGATAATATGATTCCAACTTCACGGGAATGTTAGTTAGGTGATTCCCCATCAAAATAGCTAAAATCGTTCAACGCGGCGAACAAGATGGCCGCCATAGCTAAAAATAAAAAAAATCTTCAAACGACAAATTCTCCTTACCCCTTGGGACAATTTGATTCAAACTTCACAGGAATATTATGTTGTTGACTCTCTACCAAAATAGCTAAATTTGTTCAGCTCTGACTAACAAGATGGCCACCAGAGCTAAAAATAGAAAAAAATCTTCAAACGACAATTCCTTCTTACCCCTACGGACAATTTGATTCAAACTCCACAGGAATATTATGTCGTTGACCCTCTACCATATTAGTTAAAATGATCCCGCTCTGTTGAACAAAATGGCCACCTGAGCTAAAAATAGAAAAAAACATTTTAAATTTGTTTCAAACTGCACAGAATGTTGTCCAGGTGACTCCCTACCAAAATAGTTAAATTCATTCCTCTCTGATAAAAAAGATGGCCACCAGGGCTGAAAATAGAAAAAAAAATCCTCAAACGACAACTCCTCCTGTACCCTTGGGCCAATTACATTCAAACTTCATAGGAATGTTGCTTAGATGACTCTACCAAAATAGCTAAAATTATCTCGCTCCGATGAACAATATGGCCGCCAGAGCTCAAAATAGAAAAACATTGTAAATTTGATTCAAATGCGAACTCTTCAAAAACCCTTGGGTCAATTTGATTCAAACTTCAAAGGAATTATGCCTAGGTGACACCCTACCAAAATAACTAAGACCGTTCCACTCTGATGAACAAGATGGCCACCAGAGCTAAAAATAGAATGTACTAGAGACAGTGACATTCAGGTGATCGAATCAGGGCCCTCTGGGCCCTCTTGTTCTTATACAGTACTTTAGATATCACGTGGTCCTATTGTTCTTAAAGTGTCGGACACAAGATATGCAGACGTCGAATCCATACACTCAATGGTGGGCTGTACTAATGTTGGGCAAGGGAGGACGATCTGGAATGGAAATTTGACGGCTTTCAGTCCTACGAACCCGAGAATCCTGCGAGCCTGTCACACTCAGAAAAGTTTGAAAGTTGCCTCATATAAACTACATCAACATGCTAGACAGTACAAGTATTGATTGCAAACTTTCTGTTGTGTAATCAGATACGTTTAATGACGCAAAATAAAGGACACTTTACACACTGAGGGCGATGTGCATTAAAGGTGCCTTAAGACACGACATTTTGGGTTAAAAATCTTGGTAGCCTACATTCTATAGTATCGAAGCCAGGGCCGGCGAGGGTGGTGGGCCGTCCATTGGGTTGTTAACATGCGCTACTAGTGCTGCGACATATGTCGCAAAAATGTGTTGAGGTTCGAAGGCTTAATTTGGTAAATTAAAATTTTGATAAATCTGCTTGGAGGCTTAATTTGCCAAAAAGAGTGTTTCTTTTTGCCAAAATTGAGTGGGAGGCTTAATAGGCTGAATGGGCCTTTTATGGCTGAAATAAAAAGCGCATTCACCCTCCCTTCTGCTTGTTTAATTCAACTGATTTAGACCCTGTGTGAAACTTTTCATATTGTTTCTAGTACGCAGTTTACCGAATATCAAGTTATATTCCTTTAGAAGACTTGTGTAAATTTATCGTATCCGGCTAACTCCTACAATTTACATCCGACAAAGGTATGCAGTATACCGCAAAGCGTCGATCAAAATAAACAAAAAGTTAAGGGTTCCGTTGTTTTGTTTGATGTGAGGTTTTGTGTCCCCATGAACACTGTTTATGTCATTATTAGCTCACCGGAACGAAGTTACGGTGAGCTATTCTACTGCCCCCGGCTTCGGCATCTGCCTCCACAAATGTCAAAGGCTTTGCATTAATGTTTTTAGTTGCTCATCACTTCTTTTTGTGAACCTGGATTAAGTTCATATTTGGGATTGTGATAGATACTGGGCTGAAGTTTTTATCTGCAGTATCTGCACCCATGACCGTGGCCTTAAGGTCAAGGCCACAGACTTAGGGAAGACTCCCTTTATCTTGCATGTAATGTAAGAAATGGTTTCTCCACTTCTGCAGAGCATAAAAATTATACTTTATGGTCATGTCAGAAAGTGTGTAGCTCTCACTTTTCTGCTTGACAGTGTTTGCTTGAGATTTGCTGCTAAGTTATTTAGACGGGTTGTAGGTATTCCGATGGGTACTAATTGCGAACCACTTGTGGCTGATCTGTTTTTGTTTTGCTATGAGAGAGACTTCATGATGTCCCTTTCTGCTGAAAACCTGTATGAAATCGTTGAAGCTTTTGGCTCCACTTCTAGATATTTGTATGATTTATTCAATATTGATAATACCTATTTCGATGGTTTGATCAGTCAAATTTACCCCACATAGTTTCAGTTGGGTAGAGCAAAATCGTCTGATACCGAGTCCTCGTTTTTGGTTTTACAAGTCCTCGTTTTTGGTTTTACATCTATCTATTGTGGATGGGTTTGTTTCTTGCACCTCTTTAATTGCACGCCGGTTGGTCAGGCCTCATATGCTATGAGGGTTCCGGTGTAAAGGCTAAGGTTGGCTGGTACCTGATGCTCTGTCTCTAGTTGGGCCTTTCGGAGTCTGACTGTTGGTTTTCTTTTGCTCCAGCATTTCAGTGGTTTATTGCTGTTGAGCCCTCACCGTTGTTTCATCTCTGTGGTTGTTTTATTTTTGTGTTGACGAAGATGTTCCACTGATGAGTTAGGAGGCCTTCGTGCGGATTGAACAAATAATTTGTATTAATCGTGACGAAAGCAAGGGCGAGGATTGTGGCCACGAAAAATCGATTTAAGCCCAACCCCACCCCCAGTGGAATTCGCTAACCGTTCCAAGGCGGTTCTTCTGTCGAGGTTTATTTTTGTTACGCTTTGTCTTTGGGTGTTTGTGTCGCTTATTTTATTTTATTTCGAATAGCTTATTGGCCATTTTGTGGGAAAGTAATTGTCCTTTTGGCTTTCCGCTGTTGATGTTTCCATTGGAGTCTGTTGTTTCGTGTTTGTGTCTCTTTCCATTCGGTGTCTCAGATGGAAGTTGTGGGTTAATTGTATAGATTCCTGATCATTGCTTCCATTTCTTTTTAGAATTTTAATGTTAAAGTTTTTGTGTTAAAAATTTTAGGAGCGCATTACTTTTTTTATCTTTGGATGGATTTAGTTTATACTGCGTTTTGTCATAGATACTTGTCTCAGATTTTTAGCAGCAGCATCAGCGCTCATGACCATAACCTTGGGGTCAAGGTCATTGACTTAGAATTCTTGTTTAAGTTTTTGGAGCTCATTACTTATTTACATTTGGATAGATTTTGTTCATACTTGGGGTGATTATAGGTAAAAGTAAAAAGTTTTTATTAATAGCATCATCATACATGACCTTGACATTAGGCTAAGGACTTTTATGTTGTTGCACTGAAGATTAAAGATCATTACTTGGTTGCCTTCAGACGAATTTACATAAGACTTGGAATGGTGATAGATATTGCTTTAGATTATCGAGTGAGTCGACCTTCAAGGTCATGACCTCGAAGTCAATGTCTCTGTGGCTATCTTAAGAAAAACTTTGTCATTGCTCTAGCGCCTTCACTTATTGACATATTTTAATTTAACTTTACACAAATGTTGCTTATGATAATAGTACCAGCTAGTTTGACTTTCAAGGTCATGACCTCAAGGTCAAGGTCGCTATGGCTATTTTTAGAAAAACAATGTTATTGCTCCAGGGCCTACATTTAATGACGGATTTTTATATAAATTCACACAAATGTTGCATATTATAATATCCCAAGCGAGTTCAACATTCAAGGTTATGACCTCAAGGTCAAGGTTATTGTGGCTATTTTAGAAAAACTTTGTCATCACTCTAGCACCTATATTTATTGATATATTTTAATATAACTTCACACAGATGTTTGGTATGATAGTACTTGAGCAGGTTTGTCTTTCAGGGTCCTGAGGTAGAGGTCGCGGTCACTGGCTATTTTCAGAGTAAGTTTGTCCTGGCTGTATGGGCTACATTTTTTTGATGAATTTTGCCATATCTTTACACAAATTTTGCTTATGATAATATCTCACGCGAGTTCGACTTTCAATGTCATGACCTCAAAGTTATGGATAGTGTGGCTATTTTGGAAAAAACTTTGTCATCACTCTATAACTTCATACAAATGTCGGGTATGATAATATCTCAAGGGAGTTTGACTTTCAGGGTTCCCAGGTCAAGGTCACTGTGGCTATTTTTTTTTAAACATTTTCTTCGCTCTAGCGGCTACATTTATTGATAAATTTTAAAATAAATATTGATATAGCACTGGATCCTTTCTTTGAGACTTTGTGTCTGTTATAGGTCATAACATTTGCATTTGTGCATCTAAGTCAAAGCATGACTGTCGGTGGGCTATCATGTCCGGCGACAGGTCTTATGGTGACGTTGCTTCCAATTTTGTGGGACTTCTAGCCGACACTGAGATGAAATGACATATCAAGCCCCGCCGCCCAATGAAAGCAATAAGTTTATTAGCATGGACGGGCCAACGCGTACCGGTATGCCTGGGCAGGCTTAGATCCTCTAAGCGGTTTACCAGTACTCGTGTGCGGGTCGGTTTCAGCTCCGCGTGGAAGCATCATGTAGTCTACATATTTCTTTAAGCCCCGATGGGCGGGGGGGGGGGGTGGGCGGAAGGTTCGGGGTTTTTTTTCGGTTTGATTTGAACATATTTGGTTTCTTGATTTAGAGTTACACATACTGTTTTGTGTTTACACTCCAACTGATATCAGCAGTAATGACCCTTGGAAAATGTCGTCACATGACTTCTCTTATAGGTTTCAAGATCAAGCTGAAACATCGTAAAAAGTTACACCAAACTGTGTAGCAACACATAGCATTTTAAGTTTACAATCCACGCAATATTGGCAGAATTATTCCCTTGTCACTTTCCATTTCAGCTAATTCCTCCTAAGGTTTACATCCCATCAAGCTGAAAGGTTATTAGTAGTTAAACTACTTTAGTTTATAGTTTATCGTCCACCAGCTATTTATAAAAATTATATTATAATCTCCATCCGCACGGCCCTCATTTTCGCTCAATATCTTGAATACAAATTTATTGATTTTGATCAAATTTTGCATAGGAATTGATATTGAAAACCTCTTGTTTGGGATTGTTATACAGCTTTTTGCGTCTATTTTTAAACAGGATATTGTTCCTTGCGTGATGCCATAAAGTCGTATCCGCTCAATATTCTAAAAAAAAACACTGATACATTGATCGTGTTTAGTATGTGATTTTTTTTTTTTTTTGACAAGAACCAGCTTGGGATTTTGTTGCACTGCCTATATTTTCTGCAGAGTTATGGCACTTGATGACATTCAGAATAGTTTCCGCACAATATTTTGATAAAGTTTGATATGTAAATCTATGTTGTCAAGGTATAGCTTGGGATTGTTACACGGTATTTTTTTGTCAATTTTCAGCAGAGTATGACCCTTAAATCATTTCTAAAATTGTTTTCGCTCCATATATTGTAAATGAATTGATAGGCTTAAATCAAATTCGGTATGTGAAGTTAAATTGGCAAGAAATAGCTGGTGACTATTACACTGTTTTTTGCATACATTTTCAGAAGAGTTATTTGAAAAATTCATTTTCGTTAATATCTTCAGGAAGAAATGGTGGATTTTGATAAAATTCAGAAAATAAATTTATGTTGGCAGGATATAGCGTGGGACTGTTACACGGCTTTCTGTATCAGTTTTCTATTTGGCAGTTTATGTTATGCCTATTAGTTCACACGGGCGTGTAATGGCGGACTTGCTATTACGATGACAAACAAAGTGCATACATCTGTATAGCCGAAATTGGGTACTTTTCTGATGATTTTGTCTAATATATGTTATTATGTATACTCCAATCATAGGCTGCGGGTGCTCAATTGAGGCTGTCTTAACGAGAACCCGCAACCTATGTCTTAACGCAGATGTAAGGAAAAAATGTTTTGCCCTGTAAACCGCAAAAATTGGGATTGTTTCGAGGACTTGTTAACGTGATTATGAGATCTTTTTTTATTCTGTGTGTGTATATGTGTTGTTATTTTTTTAAGATCAAACCAATGATTCTGATGGCGATGGTGATGAATTCCTTTACTTCAACGTGGAAGGCGATTTAAATTTTTGTTTGTCTGACAAAGAATGGGAGAAAATAAAGCCAAGAACAGGGGACAAAAAACTGCGACAAGGATGGTCAGATATTATGGCCGGCCACTTGAAAGGATTAATTCCTTCATGCTCCATTGTATTTAAACACCATTATTTGACAAATCAATCATCTTCACACTTCAGGAACTACTTTTCTGCTAAGGCCCGCTGTAAAGTGCCTGGTTGTGCTGACTTCGGGGTGTATATAAAGCGCAAACCGAGAGGAGGAAACCCAGTCACAGTCAATGTTAGGATTGAAAAGGGCCAAATACGACACCCAATAAAATCAAAACACAAGAGACCCTTAAAAGGCGAGGCAAGGAAAAAAGCACAACATGACATGGTCAAAAAGAAACCGAGTGAGTTGTATTATGAAAAAGTGGCTGCAATGAATATGGGGGAGGTAAACTTTGGAAATTTAACAGATTGTCAGAATAGAAATGTTTTAAAAAACGCAGCGTACGAATATAACTTGCATAATGTTCTGCACCAAGATCCACTCACAGAAATGATAATTATAAAGCACGCCTTAAGAGAATCAGATTTTAAAAGTACCCAGGTGAAAGGATATGTTCAGTCTACCAGTTTAGACCCTTTCAGTGTGTCCATGTATACAGAAGACCAGCTGCACCTGACCAAAGAACATTTTTTGCGGGGTAGTGGTGTCATTTACTTCGATGCAACTGGTTCAGTTGTTAAAAATCGACCGGGAAGCAAAAAGAAAATGTACTACTATGCAGCTGTTGTTAAAGGAGAGACTGGGGTTCCACCCATTCCTGTAATGGAATGGGTGTCAGAAAACCATACTGTACCTAAAATAAGTGCAGCATTCATGGACTTCAAATATGATTTGAATAAGATCAACTGCAAAAAAAATCCAACCAGACTAGAATTAGACTTTTCCTGGGCACTCATTCACAGTGTATTAGGTGTTTTCAGTGAACAGAACATTGGAAATTATTTAGAGACGGTGTACAAGTTAGTAGCTGAAAATGACACTTGTTCTAAGTTTACGATCATACACATATGTGCAGCCCATATGATAAAAAGTGTAAGAAATGCATTATCAAAACTAACACATGATAAACGGCTTGCTGAGATACTTACCAGAAGCTTTGCGTTTCTTCAGAATGCTACGTCCTTAGCGTCACTCAAGCAAATGTGGAGGCTTATGTTGCGGGTTTATTTGCCTGCCAATAAGGATGTAGCCGCGGTGGAGAAATTGAAAAAAATACTTAGTGGGACTGAGGAGCCAGAACTTTTAGATGATGACTATTATCCCGTGGATGAATTCCCTGATGAAAAAGCCAAAACCATTCGCAAAAAATCTCCGTTTTATAAGTTATTTAAAGAAGACATGGATGCATTTGAAGGAATGGATGATGAATTTGGTAATAACAACTATAGAGCAGTGAAGGCAATGCAGATGTTTCTAAATGAGTACCTTCCTTTGGTGCCGCTATGGAGTGGACTTCTAATGCCATACGCAAACGAAAATGTTTCCAGAGATAGCAACTCGCCAGTTGAGAACTGGTTTAGGATAGTGAAGAAAGACATAATGCAAGGGAAAACAAAACTTAGAATAGGCGAGTTCATCTTACTGTTATACCAGTCTTTAATTGGAAGACTGAGAGCAAGGTCATTTGAATTGGAAGGTCAGACTAAGAAGACACGGAAGGATGCTAAAAACGGAGTAGCTGAAAATAAGATGGAAGCTTCTGAAAGGTGGGAAAAGAAAACCAAAAAAAGAAAGAAAAAATACTTTCATAAGTTATCAAGAATTGAAAGCCCGAAGGAAGAAAGACAGAAAGAAACTGTGTTGTATCCAATACACGGCATGAAAAATATTGACAACACTTGTTGGCTTATCAGCTCCCTCCAATCTTTGGCTCACCAGAAGATCCTGATCGAAGGTAAGTTTCCAGTTCATCTGCTTGCTTGTTGTTGACTATTTTGAGAAGGAGAAACATTGACTCTGCCGATAACAAGAAATATCTTTAAAAAAGATATGCGGCGTAGATTTAATTGGAAGGTTGTTAAGAAACCAGTGCTTCAGCTGAAGTGCACGACCCGCCGGATGCTTTTAGCTTTATGAGTGTTACCATATATGGGTATGGTGGCCATTTTGGTCATGTGACCTGGATCTAAAACGGTTCCCCCAATAAATGCGCCTTATCGTAAGGAGCAAAAATTTATCTTATACTTTAGTACTGTTTTCTGAATCGTTTGCAGGAAAAAATGGATTCTCACTTTTCCAATACAAAAGCATATGTGTCAAAGTTTGACCTAGGCACAAAGAAGGTCAAGGTCAACCCATGGTCACCATTTTAGCAATTTATGATGGGCCTACGTCCCAGATGCTATTTATCAAGTTTCGTGGAAATCTGCCCAGTGGTTCGGGTGAAGACTATTTTGAAGGGTTTTTACTATATATGGCTTTGCGGCCATTTTGGTCATGTGACCTGGACCCCATGAGCAAATTTTGGTTTCCCCCATCCCATAGAGGCTCCATATGAAATTTGACCTTAATCGACCCAACGGTTTCCGAGGAGAATCAGTTCGAGAATTTTCAGATTTTTCGCCTCGGCGAAGCTATACTAAATGAAATGTCATATTTCGCAAGTTCATTGGTTAGATCTCATTGATACCTATCAGTATGCCAAAAATTGTTTAAATATTCCAAGCGGTTAAGTCAATATCACCAATTTTCACAAACGGGTTACGGACGGACAGACAGACAGACCGTATATGGCTTGGTGGCCTTTTTGGTCATGTGACCTGGACCCCATGAGCAAATTTTGGTTTCCCCCATCCCATAGAGCCTCCATATGAAATTTGACTTCAATTGGCCCAACGGTTTACGAGGAGAAGCAGTTAGAAAATTTTCATATTTTTCGTCTCGGCGAGGCTATACTAAATGGAATGTAATATTTCGCAAGTTCATTGGTTAGATCTCATTGATATCTATCAGTATGCCGAAATTTTTTTAAATATTCCAAGCGGTTAAGTCACTATCACCAATTTTCACAAACGGGTTACGGACGGATAGACAGACTGACAGAATGACACGGTGATTTTAGGGCACTCTTAGAAAATCAACCGACTTCAGTCGGTCGCTTTTTCTGCGGGTCGTGCAATAAGAGTTACAATAGTGACAGCAACAATTGTCTACCTATGAAATGGTTTACTGTATTCAAACAATTCAGATGTCACGCGAGGAAAAATAGCTTTGCAGAGGGCGGTGTCCCGTCTGTTTGAGCTAAGGTCAATGTAAAAGGTCAAGGTTAAAAACATGACCTCATTTCAAGAGCATATGATCTCAAGTATATGCACAACAAATAAGAAAACGTTATCATTCACTGTTTTTGAACACAAATTATAGGGTTAACATTTAGGGTTGTCGCTATGGTGAACGTAAACGCATAGACGGACGAACAAACGGACGAGCAGACAAACGGACGGAAACTTGATCTTATGTGCACCTAACTAAAACTCAAATTACACTTATTCCTTTTCAGAATTTATATTACATTAATGATATTCGAAAATGTCCATTTTGCCAGTGTGTTAAAATGGAGGAGATAAAGTATGCTGAAGACAAATGATACACTGCAACTTTTATTTAGCATATATTGTAAATTAAACATCTGTCAATTTGTAATGCGATTATTACATGTTTTTGTCATGCTATATCTCTTTATTGGTTTCATTGGGCAACAGGGCTTGAGGTGTCTTTCATCTCAATGTCGGGTAAAAGTCCCACAAACTTGGAAGCAACGTCTCCAAAATGACCTACACAGTGTTGATGGGGACGTTATACCTCAAATCGAACAAACAATTCCTTTCGCAGAAAATTCTTCCTTTCGCGAAAGGAACCTTCCTTTCGCGTAATGGTTCCTTTCGCTATATAGACCAACCACGTGAAATTAGGTAAAAATAGTTATTCACCGCAGCAGTTACAGAATTCACTAGAATCCCAATTATACATATGACGTATGGTCATCAAAGGACAAGACGGTGAGCAAGCCGAAACTGTATATATTTTTCATTCATGTCTCACATAAAAAAAGAAACATCTCCTAGGTTAAAACTTCGGTAAACTGTTGTATTTTTTGAGAAGATTTATTTATGCAAATCATTGACCAATGAAATGGTCATCTCCTTGGACATGTGGTTTTATTGACCAATGGAGTAACGAAAAATGTAGGACAAAAGCAAAACCATAACGGCTACGCCGTAATAAAACTATGGCATGTTAAAAGTAGAAGTGAAGTTTGCGATCAGGAATCGATACAGTTAACCCAAACCTCCCACCATAGATACTGTCAGAGACGCAAACATGAAATAACTAGATCCTAATGGAATCATCAGAAACAGAAAGCCCAAAGGACAGTTGCTTTCCCAAAAAAAGGCAAATTGCTTATCCAAAACAAAATGGTATACAGGCTAAGGAACAGCCAAAGATTATTGGCTGTTTCTGATTTATCATTAAATAAGTTTATACTTATTTATTTTAGTTCAATTGCGATGAAAGCTTCAAGCTTATTGAATCGCTCTTTAGCACTCTTTCAGGGTGTTTTCACGCGCGCGGGAGAGAGAGAGAGAGAGAGAGAGAGAGAGAGATAATGGCTCTTAACTTTTAACCACTGCTACCCACTTACACCTGGGTGGAGTTGGAGGGGGTGTCATTACGTGTCTTGCACAAGGACACACCTCGATACTGGTGGCCGGATTCGAAAGCACAACCTCTCGATCATAAGGCAAACGCGTTAACCACTGCGCTATCGAGGCCCTTTCATTGAATTCTACAGTCATCTAGCCTACTTATGAAGCTGAAGCTTTTATATAGCAGGGAGCAACCTCCAGTTTTCTTTTAATTAGTTGAGGTCCCGAAAATTCAATATGATAAATTACCACACATTGCAGTAAAGGAATCATACAATAATAATAAACAGGGTACAACATGGATATTATACGACAGACTGCATGCATGGTAGTTAACCCAATCACGGTTGGAAACTTTGCTTCCCTCTTTTAATTGCACGCCGGTGGGTCAGGTCTCAGATTCTAGGACGGTTCCAACGTAAAGGCTTATTGAGAATTATCGAGATCTAATTCAAGGTATTGTTGGTTGGTGCCTGATGCTCTGTCTCTGGTTGGACCCATGGGAGTCAAACTGTTGGTTTTCCTTTGCTCCACCATTTCAGTGGTTTCTTGCTGTCGAGTCCTTGCCATTGTCTCACCTCTGTGGTTCTTTGATTATTTGTGTTCACGGAGATGTTGCACTTATGAGTTTGGAGGCCTTCATGCGGACTGAACAAATTATTTGTTTAAATCGCGACGGAAGTAAGGGCGAGGATTGTGGCCAGGTAAAATCGATTAAAGCCCCCCAGTGGAAATCTTTCCACTGACCGTTCCAAGGCGGTATCTCTGTGGCCATTTATTTATGTTGAGGTTTGTTACTTACTGTGTGTATCACTTGTGTCTTTTTATTTTGGATGGCCATATGGCCATTTTGGGGAAAGTAACTGTCCTTATGGCCTTCCTTTGTTTAGGTTTCCATTATGGTCTGGTCGCTTAATGTTTGTGTTTCTTTCCCTTTGGTGTCTTTGATGGGTGGAGTAAATTAATTGTATCGATTCCTGATATTTGTTTTACTTCTACTTTAAAGGGTTCTCCATGCAAATTTGTAAGTTATTTTTCAGTACAGACTCAGATCAGCTTGCACATTGACACAGTCCAATCAGAGTGTTCATTGTCTGCATGAATATGTCGAGTGAAAGCTTTGATCAAAATGTTTGGCAACTTCCATTTAAACTCTCAAAATAGCGTCAAAAATTTCTTTCACAGATAATAACGAGATGACAATAAAATCACAAAGAATTGAAGGGTTGTTGTCTTTTTATATTGTTTTCACTAACGTTACGAACATTTCATGTTTAAATAGGTGAATATTGAAAGAGAAATGATCTTTTTATCTGAATTATTGACGGACAGTTTGACGGACTTTATTCCCGATTTTTCCCCAGACCTTTTACAATGGCTCTGACAAACAAACTAAATAAAATGAAGCAACATCACAGTCTTATTACTAATATGATGCTTGTTGAAGCATTCTAAACACCGCTCTTTCAAAACAATCATTCATTTTACTATTCTTTTGTGCTCCGAAATTCCTGTTGCGAACGTCGATTCTTGCTGTCAGTTTTCTGACGTTCACAAGCATTGTTATTGTAACCAAAGAGTGGCTTTATCGGGTTTTATTTGTGGTACGGATGACACGAATTAATTACTTGTCATCTGAGTAGCTACTAGAGAGGGTAAAAATTCGAATACATGCGCTCCTTGGGGTATTTATAGTTGCGAACGTAAGTTCTGTCAACGGTCGTTTTCGCCGTTCGCATCATTTTACCTGATGTGTTACAACTGTGTCCCTTGGCTTTGCTGCGATTTCGCTATCAGGTGGCATAGTGTATATAAGTGACTTCCCTTACAAAATGGCAGCAAGAATAGAAAGGTGATGAATTGGGCCCTATTCAAAGAAATTTTGACGTTCGAAGCACCTAACGATCGACCAAGACAAACCATTTAGTATCAATACGCTCACAACCGGCCCCGATAGCTCAGTTGGTAGATTGTCCGTTTCCGGGAACTGGAGATCACGGGTTAGATCCCGGGCCGCGACATGCCAAAGTCGATAACAATTGTACTAGCTGCTCCTCGCTTGGCACTCAGATTTACTGGGTAGAGCTAGGACTGGTCGACCCAGTGTCAGGATAATGTGACTGGGTGTGGTATCATGTAATGTGTCTGGGACATGATACTTCAGTGAGGCAACACTTTAAAAGTGAGAATTGAGCTCCCTGTCGCAACCAGACACCGTCGTGATATGACTTAAAAGTTTTGAAATCGACGTTAAACCCGAATTAATACACACACACACACACACATCGATACGCTCATACATGTGCCATCGTTTTTGAATTCGTGTGTAATGTAATGACATTCAAATAAGTTTTTCATGTGTAAACACTGTTATGGGTGGTTAATTTGGCGGTTTTATATGTCGATCATAATATTTTGACGGACAGTGGTCGATCGTCAGATACTTGACAGAAAGTTTCATTAGGCGAAAAGGTTCGGGTTGTCATTTCATCTCAGTGTCGAGTAAAAAACCCAAAAATGGAAGCAACGTCTCCAAAATGACCAACACAATATTGATGTGGACGTTAATCTTTAAATCAAACTAAAAAAACTAACTTGTAGGTAATGAGAACAGCCATTAAGTCATAAATTAATTATCTCCCCTGATAATATAACCTTGTGACGGCAATTACTCCAGTACCCTTTGAGATATATTGATGGTACTTGGCACGATTGTATACAAGGTTGAGACGGCGCGCCATAACTGAGAACCACAACGCTGGGTGCTTTGTTATTTGAGTTATCTCCCCTTCCAATAAAACAGTATGACCACCTTGTGATACGGGCCACCGTGGCCTAGTGGTTAAGAGCGCGGACTCTTGATCATTAGGTCTCTCACCGCTGTGGTTCGAGCCTCGCTCGGGTCACGTGTGAGACGCCAAGTTCTGCAACGGAAGGTCAGGTGATTTTTCTCCGGATACTCCTGTTTTCGCCCACCTCTGATTAACGATCGGCTCACTATGAGGGAATAGTATTGCATGGGCCGTAAAACCAAAAAAAAAAATGACCACCTTGTGATCACCGTACCTTCAATACCATTTGGCGGCCCCCGTCCATAGGGGCTTGAAGAAATATGGGCTGCATGAAGCTTCCACGCAGAGCTGAATCCGGCCCGCACACTAGTACTGGTAAACCGCCTAGAGGATGTAAGCCTGTCCAGGAACCGCGGTGCGAGTCGGACCGTCCATGCTAATAAACCCTATTGGTTTCATTGGTCGACAGGGCTGGATATGTCATTTCATCTCAATCTCGGGTAAAAGTCCCACAAAATTGGAAGCAACATCTCCAAAATGACCTTTACAGTGTTGACGGGGACGTTAAACCTCAAATCAAACAAACAATCAATACCATTTCAAACATATTGGTGGTACTATGTGCAGATGTACATGAGTTTAAGTAGTTGTTTTATGCTCAAGAATTACAACTCTGGGTGCTCTGGGTTTTCGGTTATCTCCACTAACAATATAACCTTGTGATGGCCATAACTCCAAAACTCTTTGAGAAATATTGGAGGAACTTTGTCGCAATTGTATACAGGGTACAGAAGGGCTGTCATGCGCAAGAATCATACCTCTTCCAATATAACATTACGACCAGCTTCTGATCGCCATATCCCCAATACCCTTTGAGACATATTATGCAAGTAGTTTTGAAAAAAAAATATTCATGTTTTTCAATTTCAGCAGGAAACGAAAAGGATAAGTTGCTGAAATCCATCAATGCTGTTGTAAAACTTCTGCAAAAGAAGGACAGGGGATCAGTGGATATCAGCAAAATCAGAGTAAGTATCAAACCACTTTATAAAATCTGTTGACATATCCGCATGTTTATTATTACTTGTGAGCGTCAAAACAAAATAGAATGGATAATTTATAAGTGTAATGTTTCACTATAATCCATAAATATTAATTTCAATGTAGTGGTTGTATTCATCGTTGTTTTATCTGAATAGCTCAACAGGGCAGATGGATAGGCAGCTATCCATCGTCATTGCATGTCGTCCGTCATATGTCGTATGTGGTATATCTTACGTCAACATTTTTTAACGACATCTCCTTTGAAACCACTTGGCCAGTTGGGCGCAATTTTCATTTGTAGCATCCTTCGGCTGGGTGATTGAACGTTTTTGTTTTTTTATTAATAGGCAATTTAGTTTGGTTGCTATGGCAACTTAAGAGTTTTACATAGACTTATAATGGGGAAAATTGAAAATGGCATTTAATGCCAAGTCATTCCAGGTATTTTGACAAAATTTTATAGAAGTGTTTCTTGAATGAACTTCTCTCAGCCATATGCTTTAATCCCAACCTGATCGCCCGCCAGGTTGTGTAGGGCCCTGCAACAACCCATCGACTTCTTAAAAAGCCATATCTCAGAAACCAATCAGATGTCAGCCCTTCAACCATATATATTCTTTCCTTATGATAAAACGCTTTCAGTGACACCAGCCTTACGGTCCCCGGGACGCGTCAGGCCAATGCTCCACCCTATCTACTCCATAAAAGGCCCAGTATATCAGTAAGGATCCCCACCCCTAAACCATATGTATTCTTATTGCTTATGATAAGATACATTCAGGGACACCAACCTACGGGTCTGCGGGACCGTGCCTGGGCCATGCCCTAATCCTCAATGTCACAAAGCACCATATACCCGAGAGTGTTCAGGGCCCTACCCCTAAACCATGTATATTCATGCTCCATTCGAGAAGACGCATTAAGTGACACCAACATGGGAATACCCAGGGGTGCCCTGGGTCATGCCCAATCCCTCTACTTCAGAAAAGCCAGGTATCTGAGAAATTTTCAGAGCCCCACCCCTCAACCATAAATATTATTGTTCCTTATGTTCAGACAAATTCAGTGACACCAACCCGTAGGTATTCATGGGTGTTCCGGGTCATGCACCACCCCTCCACTTCATGAAAATCTATATATTTCTGAAACCGCTCATATCCATACCCATATCATGGTCCTTTTGCAGCTATGCCCCAGCCCAACAACTGCTTAATAGCCCATATTTATCAGGAAGTTTACATATCACCACCCCTAAAAATATGTATTCTTGTTCCTTATGATAAGACACATTCAGTGATAGCAACCAGCGCTCCGTTGGGTTCATGCTCCACATCCTCCACTTCATAAAATGCCTAATATTTCAGATACAGGGCCCACATGGGTGCTCATTTAGGAATGGGGGTTCATTGAGGAGCCTTTTAATCGGTAGATTAAAATCATATCCTGTTAAAATTCATTGCTGCATTTCTAGTGATCATAGTGGTCAGTGGGTCTCTTGTTTGCATTTTAGCTCACCTTAGCCGAAGGCTGCGGGGAGCTATTGTGATAGCTCACCGTCCGTCGCCGTCGTCCGTCCGCCTCATCTGTCCGTCCGTCCACAACTCCTTTAACTGTTTGGTTCGGAGTTTTACAGACCAGTCAACACTATTCAGGTCATTTTTGAGCCGGTCAGTTTATCTATTCACACTTTCCTGGGCAGGCTTATACATAAGCGGTTAACCATTACAGTGTAAATTCTTTCGCCAGAAACTGACAACTACCCTTGTTGAATATGCGTAAGGGAGAGACTGACCGTAGAAAAGATTTCATGATCATTTTCCACGAAAGAATGTTGCCGACCCAGGTAGGAATCGAACCCGCGTCCTCCGGATCACCAGTCAGACCTGCATACGACTGAACTACCGAGGCCGGCCAACAATTCCTTTAAACAACCTCTCAAAACCACTGAACAGATTTTGACCGGACTTGCAAGAAATGATAATTGGGTGGTCTTGTTTCATAGTTGTTCAAAGAACTTCATTCCAGGCAGAACAGTGGTTTCCATGGCAACGATAAAATTAAAAAAAACTTAATAAAATCTTCTTATCTCAGACTAGAAGGCCCAGGTCTTGGATATTTGGTATGAAGCTTCATCAAGTGGACCTCAACCAAGATTTTTCAAATTATAGCCCTGGGGCCAAAAATGACCCCGGGCCGCGGCCCACTGGTTTTACAAAGGCTTATATATAGAAAACTTTTAAACCTTTAATCTTCTTGACTAATGCCAGAAGGCCTAGGTCTTTGATATTTGGTATGGAGCTTCATCTAGTGAGCCCAAAATTCCCCCGCGCTCGGGTTCCACTGTTTTTACATGGGCTTATATAGGAAATACATTTAAAAATCTTCTTATCTAATACCATAAGGCCTAAGTCTTCGATATTTGGTACGAAGTTTTATCTTGTGGACCTCTACCAAGATTGTTCAAATTAAAGCCCTGGGGCCAACAATGCCCCGAGCCGGGCCCATTGGTTTTACATAGGGTTATATAAGGAAAACCTTTGAGACTCTTCTTGTCTGAAACCAGAAGGCCCAAGTCTTTGATCTTTGGTGTCAAGCTTCATCCAGTGGACCTCTACCAATGTTGTTCAAATTATAGTCCTAGGGCCAAAAAATGCCCCACCCACCGGGACCCACTTGTTTTGCATAGGATTATATTGGGAAATCCTTTAAAAAAATCTTCTTGTCTGATACCAGAAGGCCCAGGTCTTAGATATTGGGTATGAAGTTTCATCTTGTGGACCTCCAGCAAGATTGTTCAAAATAAAGCCCTGGGGCCAAAAATGCCTGGGCCCACTGGTTTAACATTGGCTTAGATAGGGAAACATTTAAAAAATCTTCTTGTCTGAAACCAGAAGGCTCCGGTCTTTGATATTTGGTATGAAGCTTCATCTATTGCCCCTCTACTAAGATTGTTCAAATTATATACATGAGGCCAAAAATGCCCCCGCACCTGGGCCAAATGGTGTGACAAAGGCTTTTATCGGGAAACTTTTTAAAAATCTTTTTGTCTGATACCAGAAGGCCCAGGTCTTTGGGTTTAGGTATGAAGTTTCAGCTTGTGGATCTCTACGAAGATTGTTCAAATTATGGCTCTGGGGCCAAAATTCCCACGCGCCGAGGCCCATTGGTTTTACATAAGTTTTTACCTACATGTTTATACCGGGAATTAGTGGTATAGGATTGTTTATTTGCCAAAAATGTTAATATTTGTTAGGAGTTACAGCCCTTGTCAGTTCGAAATTAATGGTTTTTGGGCCTTTTGGTCAATAAGTTGATATACATGTTTCATGGCTTTTCTTCAAATTGTAACATTTGGACAGGGTAATGGCCATTAACATTTGCCATTAAATATTTTTTGGAATTTTATTCGTTCACTTTAATGAATATTTGGATGAAACTTCACAGATAAATAGACCACTAAAAGAAGCCTGTTTGGGATTGTTAATTGGCAAAATGCGTTAACATTTGACAGAGTTTAAGCCATTAACAATGCCCATTAAATGGTTTTCCTTTACCTAATGGAATACACGGATTGAACTTCACATTACTAAAGACCACTAAAGGAAGTATATTATAGCCAAGGGCCACCTGTCTGACCATCCTTGAGAAGCCTCCGTGGTGCAGTGGTTACGCTACTCGCCTTGTAAACCAGGGATCGCAGGATCGATCCCGGGCTTCTCCAGACTTTCGGATGAGTCTTTAAACCGAGGTCCCGTCTCCGTATGACCTTAGCTGTTGGTGGGACGTAAAACTGAAACTCACTCACTCACTGACCATCCTTGATCTTTGGCAATCAGTCCTAAATGGAATTGAAAAACGTTTTTTTTTTGCCTTTAATTCTCCTTTGCCATATGGAATAACTTGAACTTTTTACAGATATCTAAAACATGAAAGGAAGCATATTATGGCCAAGAACAGTCACTCGGCCAAGTTTGGTTATTGCATCATCTGCCCTTGATATGTATCAGTGCCAAAGATAATTGTCACTTAGATTGGGAAAAAGGGACCCAATAACACCTGGCTCAGGGGACCGATTTGGACCTCATGGTTCTCTTGTTTTCTTCAGTTATGACCCTTGGACAATTTTTGACAATTTTTTGGCATTTTGTGCTTTTTTCAAATATGGTCCTTTGAGACTTTCAACATTGCAACCAAATAAAAACTATATATCTCAATAATTGTTAGGGACAAGCAGTATATGGGTCAACAAGTTGCGGGGATAGTTTTTTATGAACACTGGCTCTAGTTTCTTTAACAACAAGGTAATCAGTTGATGAGCTGAAAATTACTGTTTAAGGACATAATACAAAGAGACCCACATATGAGGCTGGAATTGGAAATCGGACTGGAACAGGATGCTGCAACTTTCTGGGGCCTACTGTTGCAAAGGATGTCCGAGCAAACGGAGGATAAGAAGTCCACCCTGTCACTGAAGTACTTTAAAAGATGTCTTGTTTGTGATCAGGTTAGTATATAGTCTCTCAACGTTATCAGTTTCCAAACATGACAATTGGAATTTTTTTTTTTTGCATATTGCATGCTAGATTCGAGCCATTACGGACAGTTTGACACACCATGAGAAAATGTTATGATACATTTTCAGATACATTTATTCATAATCTAGGTTATTAGACTGTCCACAATAGACACACAATATAAGGTGAATTAGTCAAATTGATAATAGAAACGATCAGGAACGGACACAATCTTCTTTCTTATGAATGTTTTCATTGCTCTTAAAGGAACTCATTTTTGATTTTTATTTGCCTTCACTGCAGCTGGTGTTGTGCCGTGTGGCGGCCGTAAAACGTCTCCCCGTACATCAACCATAGTGCAGTTTATATTTTACTTTTGGTCCTTTGAGATCAGTGTGAACATTCTGAGAAATCAGAAACAAATTATTGTTTAGACTCATTTTCTAGACAGGTTTTTAATTATTTGGACCCCATTTTGATTTATATCAGTCTTTGAATCGACTGCCTATTCGAAATTCGCAAAATTGCAGTATGTTTCCTCTGGCTTTCTTTGCCGGATCATTACAGGGTCACTGATGAGGCTTTATTAGCCGAAACTACGTAGTATGACCCATCTTCTTTCTTATGAATGTTTTCATTGCTCTTAAAGGAACTCATTTTTGATTTTTAATTATCCGAATTCCATCCACAATATCAATAGGGAAAGACATCGAAACATGGAGTGGCGACAGTAAACAACGCGTAGCACAGGTAAACCGAGTCAGCAGCCCTTTCCTAAGCAGGTGGTGAATATCCAAACCTAAGTAAAAAGGACCAATATACATAATGGGGGAAAAGAAAAAATCAGAATCAAGATCATGACAAACATTAAACTTGAAGGACACACGTAACTAAAAGTTACCAACCAAAAAGGGAAAAGAATTATAATCATTTGCGTAACAACATATGTAATTATGGAAAGAATTAAACAACCAACACAAACATTAAGGGACCACAGCAAAAGCACTGACTTAGAAAGGTCACTAAAAGTACTGGTGGGGTTGAAGTTGACTTTACCTGATCCCAACCATCACACACTTTCATTGTTGTTAAAAAAAGTAATTGTTTGGTCCGCATGAAGGTTTTCTCATTCATCTCTGAATCAATTCATTAAACACACAAACAACAAAGATAAGTTTACTCAAGTATTTGGACTCAGCAGAAAACATGCTGAGCCATCCAGTGCTGAAAACAACAACACAGGAACACTGGAACAATAGAAAACCAACTAACTATTCTGGCCCAGAAAAACTTCATATTTTATAGTTTTGTTCTTTGCCTTGTGGAAAACCTTTTCATAGAACATATTAGATGCAATGTCTCATAGTTGCTGTGTGATTGCCATTACGGAATATAAAAGAAACAAAAACAAAGATGTTATTTTGCATGCCGGTACTTTAACAGATCTTGAATGAAGTCAGTGTTTGATGCTCGTCTGCAAGAAATAAAAAAAATCAGTATTTCCCTTTTTATGTCAGTGCAAAAGCACTACTAAAATGGCATCTGTTTGAATATATTAGTTGGTGCATCTCTCATCTCCCCCCTCTCTCTCTCTCTCTCTCTCTCTCTTTCTCCCTCTCTCTCTCTCTCCCTCTCTCTTAGCTGTCCTTCAGATGACTGGAAATAGTTCTTTGATTGGGAATCGAACAGTATTGGCAGTACCTTTATACTACCTTGACATGTACCTTGATTTGTCACCAACCAAAGTTCTAGCAGGATGTTTCTGCTTACTTAGGAGTCCAGGCTTTCGAAGTAGAAGTAAAACAAAGATCAGGAATCGATACAATTAACTTACTCCACCCATCAAAGACACCAAAGGAAAAGAAACACAAACATTAAGCGACCAGACCATAATGGAAACCTAAACAAAGGAAGGCCATAAGGACAGTTACTTTCCCACAAAATGGCCATATGGCCATCCAAAATAAAAAGACACAAGTGACGCACAAAGCAAGCAACAAACAATACCATAAATAAATCGCCACAGAAGAACCGCCTTGGAACGGTCAGTGGAATGATTTCCACTGGGGGGGGGGGGCTTAAATCGATTTTACGTGGCCACAATCCCCGCCCTTACTTCCGTCGCGATTTAGACAAAGAAGTCCGTCAGTCCGGATTGAAAATGCATTCCTAAATTCTGGATCTTATAATAAATTAATATCCATAAAAAGTTCTAGCAGCAATCTAAATCCAGATTTACATTGAAAGCCGTGTTCGTTTTCGTCATGCATCGCAAGTGTTGAGGCCACGGAAGGAAATGTGAAAGAAAAATGATCACTAACTGATACAATCAGATCCCAAATTCTGCCCACAATATAAGCAGGATGAGGCCGAAACATTGGGTGACGACAGGTAAACAAAACTGACAACAGATAAATTGAGTCAGCAGCTATTTCCCTATCATATGGTGAGTCAACTTTTCCAAAAATATCTTAAAAGGGGCAATATACATAATGGGGAAAAGAATCAGAATCACCAGTTTAACAAACTTTTAATTCGAAAGACATTTGTATGGAAAAAAAGGCATCCAAATATTTTTTCTGATTCTGTTGCAACCTTTGGAATCAGAATTGATATGCGCAGTCAGCTGAATATATGTTTATTAATTTCAAAGGTCAAGTTCATTTACTTATCTTTTGACATGGATGGCTCAGATTCAGTATTTTTATCTTCTTCACTACAACTGCTGGGCTGATAGAAACCATATTACATGATGAGCCTCTATGGGATGAGGCAATGGCAAGTTATTCAAGGGATCGTAATCACCTTACCAAGATTGGCGCCATACCTGTATATGGTAAAAACCACACGACCTCTGGTGGCCATAGGCCTCTTGTTTTTGAGTATTATCGGAATACCATATTATTTACCAAAACCAAAATGAATTCTGTTTGTTTGTTTGTTTGATTTGAGATATAACGTTTAATTCTTGCTTCCAAAGGATAACCCTTACTGGAACATATTTGACGTCACTGCAACTGGTGTCTGGGAATGAATGGCGGCCATAAAAAGTTTCCCTGTCCTACATCATAATTTAGTTTATATCTTCTTATCCTTTGGGATCATGGATTGAAATCTTGAATTTATAAAATATTTTAGGGTCTCTGATGAGGCCTAATTGGCCGAAACTAGCTATTCTGGCCCAGAAAACGCACACATCATATTTTCCAGTTTTGTGTCATATTCCTTTCTTCCGAATGATAACTCTTCCTAGAACATATTTTACGTGCCTGTCAACAATGTATTTTGGAGACGTTGCTTCCAATTTTGTTGGACTTTTACTCGACTTTTAGATGTGAAATGACATCTCAAGCCCTGTTGCCCAATGAAACGAATACGGTTGTTAAGCATGGATGGTCCGACTCGTCTGCTTTGCCTGGGCAGGCTTAGATCCTTAAAGCGGTTAACCATTCCTTATATGTGGTCGGTTTCTGCTCATTCTGGAATCATCATGTAGCCCATTTATTTTTTAAAACCCCGAAGGGCAGGGGCCACCAGATTGAATTCATTCTTACTGATTTATTTCCAGACAACCGAGGTTAGCGACAAGATGAACGTGCTACCATTAGCTGTTCCAAGCGTTGGAACACCAAGCGTTGACAGCCAGTTTCAACGATTCTTTAACAGAGAAATATTTGAGGGGTATATATTGTTTACTGTTATATTAGATATGGCGTGCGAAGAAAATGGAGTTATAACATGGGTCTGTGACAGCATTTCAGATGCATATTGATATCGAAATATCTCGGTTATGAAGACGGGCCTCGGTAACTAAGTCAGTTGCGGGTCTGACTAGTGATCGTGAGTTTGTCGGCTTTACACTTGGTGGCATTGGTTATATTGAATGGAGATTGATAGTTTTAGCTTCCCAGAGACAAAGGTTCTGGTGGAGCAAATAGAACAGGCAGTGGTCTGTCGTCTACCTTGTTGGCAACATTTTAGACAACATCTGCTCTGAAACAAAGGGGTCAGTTGAAACCAAATTACATGCGAAACCTCCATGGGGAGGGGGGGGATTGAAAGTTTGTTCATGAGATCTTGGTTACATGACAATGATATCGGCCCAGTCCATATATGGTTACAAAACTTTAAAAATCTTCTTCACAGGAACAAAGTGGCCGATGGCCTTAAAACTTGGTCCGGCACTCTGGCCCTGCCAAGTTTAATCAAATGATGACCTTCCGTTGACCATGGCCTATCTTATAAGAAGGTCAAATTTTGTCACTTAGAGAGTCGTATCGGAAAACGGCAAAACTGTGGATTTTTTTTTCTGATTCTGTTGTAGCATCAGAATTGATATTGGCAATCAACTGAATATCAGTTGCAAAGGTCAAAGTCATTTAATGACCTTTTTCCTGGATGGCTGAGATTCAGACTGAATGAAACCAAATTACAAGTAGAACCTCCTGGATGGGAGATTAAAGTTTTTTCATGGTATCTTGGTCATCATTCTGTTGTAGCATCAGAATTGATATTGGCAATCAACTGAATATCAGTTGCAAAGGTCAAGGTCATTTAATGACCTTTTTCCTGGATGGCTGAGATTCAGACTGAATGAAACCAAATAACAAGTAGAACCTCCTGGATGGGAGATTAAAGTTTTCTCATGGTATCTTGGTCTGATGACCAAGATGGACCCTTTGCCTCTTTGTGTATCTAGTGAGAACTTTAATATATAGGTCTCAGGAACCAAATGACCTATTTTACATCAAGGTCATATTTGGACTATTATGATATTTATACGGAAAAGGGCAAAACTGAGGTTTTTTTCAGGTTCTATTGTAGCCTGTTGCATTAGAATTGATATTCGCCATTAGCATAATTTAAGTTTATCAATGTCAAAAGTCAAGGTCATATATACAGCTTTGTCTTGGACAGACACGATTAGATCTCATTATATTCTCCACTAAAACTGCTGGACTAATTAAAAACCAAATTACTTGTAGAACTTCTGAGGTGAGGGAATGAACAATAGAAGTGAAGGCAATAATCAGGAATCAATTCAATTAACCCACATGGGAAGCGGGAACGAAAGTTTGTTAGTTATGACTTTGTAATATTGCCAGTATGGCCGCCATGCCAATATCTGGTTAAAAGCCTCCTAGCACCGGCTTAACCGATATTCGATTTTCGAAGATACCAGAATGGAGTGAATGAGCCAAAAGGAAAAAAATATAATCTGCACTATGATGAAGCACAAGGAGTCTTTTTACCGCCACCACACAGCGCCTAACACACGTTGCAGTTGTGTAAAATACCGCTAAAATGTTGCCTTTGGAAACAAAGAACACATAAACAAACACAAACAGTGACAAAACCCAGAGGTCTGCTAGATGTGCCGGGCCATGCACCTCCCCTCCATTTCACGAATAGGCCATATATCTGAAAACGTTGCAGAGCCCCGCTCCTAAAGCATATGTATTAATGTTCTTGTGACTAGACACATTCAGTGACACCAAGATGGGGATAAGCCGGGGGAGGGTTCTTGGGTCATGCCCCATCCCTCCACTTAATAAAAAAGCCATATATCTAAACCATATATATTCTTGTTCCTTATGATAAGAAACCTAGGGGTATCACAGGTTGTGGCAGGGCCATGCCCTGTCCCTTCAATTCACAAGAAGACAAATATCTGAGAATCACCCCTAAGCCATATATATTCATTTCCCTTATAATAAGACACATTCAGTGACACTAACCTGGAGGTCCCCAGGGGTGCCGATCCATGCCTTACCCCGCCACTGAATCAAAAACTATATATCTCCGAAACTATTTAGATCCCCAACCCTAAAGCATATATGTGCTTGCTCCTTATGAAAATACACATTAGGTGACAGCACACTTAGACATTTGTATAGAAAAAGGCTAGACATGGCATTATACAGATTGCCTGGTAGCCTGTTGCATCAGAAATTTTATAAATCAGTTGAATGAAAGTCAATCAATTCGAAAGGTCAAGGTCATTACTGACCATTGTCTTCGATGGCTCAGATTCAGTATTTTTATCTTCTTCTCCCCTAAAACTGCTCTACGGATTGAAACCACATTGCATGAAAAGTCTCTATGGGTGGGATAAGGCAGTAAAAAGTTATTCATGGGATTATTGTCACATGCCAAAGATGGGTAACAAGGCCTCTGTATCTTATAAACTTTTATTGTGAAATGTAGTGCTTTGTCGCTTTTATGTATAAGCCTGCCTGGACAGTTACACTGACTGCTTGATATAAACCTAAATTATGTTGGCTGGACTGTTAAACTTCAAACAAAAAACAAAAGAACTGTGATAAACAGGGAGATGTTTGACTTGGATTGTTAATTCCATGTCTCAAAAATTTTAATTCATGGTTATTACAGTTTCCGAAGCCCCGAATTATATTCTGTGTATCTTTAAATTTTGTTTCGTTTATGACTTTCCTTATATGTTATGGCAACGAACAAGCCTCCTCTTCATACAATTTATTAGCCTACCCGAGCACATGACCAATTTTCGTTTATCCTTCACATGAATGTTTGCCTAGGTTATTACTAAAATATTGTCTACCGAAAATAGTTCTACTCCAATAAATGACATGAATACCAAATCTAAAAAAAACAATAAGGCTACCAACTAAATTAGAAATCTATGAAGTATCTACAAACATCACTGCTGTAAGCTTCGACATATCTTGACCTCTGTTGAGCCACATCTTATGATGGCTCTTATATTACAGGCTGTGCGAAAGATGTGATGCTCAATCTCAAGTTGTAAGATGGTGTCACGCCGTATCACAACCAGTCCACTTGCATTTGCAGTTGAAACGGTTTGATGTGGGTGAATCTGGTATAGCAAAGAAGCTGAATACAAGGATGTTCATCAATAGGTAAATGAATTTACATGTATCATATTGCTAAGAATGCTTTCAGGCTAGGTGTCAGTGGAAAAACTCAAATGTGTTGCTGTTAATCATATGCTAACTTTATCAAACAAATATGACGTATGGTAATACCTCAAGCAAATCAGAAATCTTCCACTGACCGTTCCAAGGCGGCTCTTCTGTGGCGATTTATTTATGTTGTTGTTTGTTACTTACTGTGTGTATCACTTGTGTCTTTTAATTTTGGATGGCCATATGGCCATTTTGTGGGAAAGTAACTGTCCATATGGCCTTCTTTGTTTAGGTTTCCATTATGGTCTGGTCGCTTAATGTTTGTATTTCTTTCCCTTTGGTTTCTTTTATGGATGGAGTAAGTTAATTGTATCAATCCCTGATCTTTGTTTTACTTCTACTTTGATGGTGTCTAGATCAATGTCAAGCTTGGGACTAATTTTAGAAAAAAACTTTGTCAGCACTGTAGCGCCTATAGTTACAGATGGATTTAAATGTAACTTTAAACAACTGTTGGATATGATAATATCTCCAGCAAGTTAGACTTTCAGGGTCCTGGGCGCAGTGGTTATTTTTGAAAAACTGTCATCACTCTAACGCATACAATTATATAACGATTTGTATGTATCTTTACGCAAATGTTCGGTATGATAATATCCGAAGCAAATTTGACTTTCATGTTCCTGGGCTCAAGGTCAAGGTCATAGTGGCTATTTTACGAAAAACTTTGTCATCGATCTAGCACCTACATTTATTGATTGAATTTAATGTAGGTTCACACAAATGTTGGGTATGATAATATATGAAGAATGTTCGACTTTCAGTGTCTCGTGCTTAAGTCAAGGTCTTTTTGGCTATATTTAGAAAAACTTTTTCATGGCTCTAGCTAACACATACGAGGACTGTTCAAATATGAATGCAACTAAGCACATAAAATGATTCCGTGATAGATTTCGATGAAAAATTTATTTTGTCCCCTCAAAGTATTCCCCTTTAACAGATATACAAACTTTCAGTCTTCTGATCCAACCATTGAATGCATTTTGGTAGTCTTTTCGAGGTATACTATGAAGGCACTGGAATATTGCAGAACCGAGGTGTTTGCGCTCTACAAATTTTCGACCAGAAAGGTATTTTTTCAGCCGCGGGAAAAAAAAAATCACACGGGGCAAGGTCAGGGGAATACGGGGGGGGGGGTGGGGTGGGGGGCTGAGGGAGTTCAGCAACCTTTTACTGCTTCAGATAGTCTTGCACAATGAACGTCTTGTGCGCTGACGCATTGTCATGTAGCAATCTGACATTGGCCAAACCAGTTGCGGATCTTCGTTCTTTGAAATATTTCTTCAATTTTCGAAGAACTTTAGTCTTGGAAAACTTCGCATTTACAGATTTGCCTGTAGGCACAGCAACCTGACTAGCAGGGCCCTGATACATTACCTTCTTGACGTTCATGGTCCGCTTTGCAATGCATGGTCTTTTGCAATACTTTGTTGCCCATATTTTGTTCTGCATATTTCGTTTTGGCTCAAAAAAGTTAACCCATGTCTAGTCACCTGTGACGACATTAGCGAAAGACCGTGCATTGTAATTTGGAAACTTTTTAAGCAACGTCTTGGCGCATTGAACGCGTGTCTTTGTCTGCTCATCTGTCAACAGATGGGGAATCCATCTAGCACAGATCTTTCTCATTTTCAAATCCCGTTTCAGAATTGTATGAGCTGCTCCTAATGGGATGCCAACCATACTAGCTATTTGCCTAGTGGTGTATCGTGCATCGGTAGCAACTATTTCTTTCACTCTAGCAACCATCTTGGCAGATGTTGCTCTTTTCGGCCGACGATCATGTGGTGTATCTTCTGTTGAGCCTAGCCCACAGCTGAATTTCTTACACCAACGAAAAACTGTCGGTAAGACATTTCATTATGCCCATAAACCGAACATATTTCATCAAAAATGTCTTTGCACCGTATACAAAGAATACAACGATTCTTAATATAGGAACGTATTTCAACGGCGTACTCTGACCTTCTTCCAACCATGTTTTATATTAGTATACAAGGGTAGACAGTGTTTATCGAACGATATACATAGCTAAAGTGCACGGATTTTAACAGGTCTGGTATCAATGTATAGGTAAAATGTTTTTCTACGCTGTGGTATTTATTTCCAGGGGATTTTCGCATTAGTGCATGAGAAAACGTTCTACTTGCATTCATATTTGAACAGTCCTCGTAGATGATTCTATGGCTTTTAATGTTACTTCATACCATTTTAGGTATGAAAATATTCTCAAGCAAGATCAACATACCGGGTCCCTTGGTGAAGGTGAAGATCACTGTGGCTTGTTTTATTTTTTTTATTTTTTCTAAATCCTTGTTATTGCTCTAGTGCCAACATTTAGGATTGAGTTTGCTCAGTTGAACACGACAGCCACCAAAGCTTAAATATCCAAAACCTCAAAATGACCTACACATAAACAGATGAATTGGTTTTGAATTTCACAGAACTATTCCTTGGGTCACTGTTAAACCAAATTGCTCAAACCCTCCACACCACCTTATTATATTACCTATCAATTTCATTTGTACAGTGTGGATCAGGTGAGGGATCCAGTGCCATCATGGCCTTCTTGTAGGACAAATTAGTCATAGTTAAATTTTCTAAATGTATTTTTGCTTTTGAACTTACAGTTTGTATATGGAATCAACTAAATGGGTAGAATAATGATGCTACATGAGTATCAAAGGCTGATGTCCCTCCTTGACCTTGGACCAAGGTCACTCGGATATCAAAAGTAGATGTTCATTAAGATCTGATGGGAAAAGTGAAGTCAAATTTCATATGAAGCTTTATTGGGATTGAATGGGAAAAAATGTTCAGGTGGCCTAGATCACTTGACCAAGATGGCTGCCATGGCCATATATGGGGAGAAAATCTTCATAATTTTGGTTGTCTCGAACCATTGTGCTAAAAAGTCTGAAACTACACAGGTGACATTGGTCAATACTAATTTTGTTCAAGTGATGAGGCTGGGTTGACATTGACACATTAATGCAAAGATCAGATTTAGTAATACAGACCAGCTAAGGGTAATAACACATTTTTTTTTTTCACGGAGGAACCGCCTAACGCGAAATCGGCTATTTTCTATGCAAAACAGCCAAAATAGATAAAATGAGCGAGAAATTTCTCACTGAAATTGCTCCCGGTTTAGCGGAGAAAATTCTCGGAGATTCTCGGCGAAAATTTGACCGATTACTTTTATTATCCCCACGCTTTTTGAAGAAAAAGTGGGGATATTGTAATAGTCTTCGTCGTCCGTACGTCCGTCCGTCTTACCGGATAACTCCTCCTAGACGATTATAGATAGAAACTTGAAACTTTGGGAACTGATAGATCTTTGGTCTGGGGAGTGCATGACACTTTCGGAATTTTGATCACACCCCTACGGGTTGGCCCAGGGGGTGGGGCCCGCGGGCGTCAAAAATAAAAAAATTCCAGAACATGGTCGTGTAATATATCAAAGCAAACGGCATGATGAGTAGAAAACATTACAACCAAAATTTGACCCCTGGGGTCAATTTTGAGGTCACCAGAGGTCAAAAACTGATTTTGACCCCTTTACCGGATAACTCCTCCTAGACATTTATAGCTAGAAACTTTGGGAACTGATAGATCTTTGGTCTGGGGAGTGCATGACACTTTCAGAATTTTGATCACAACCCTACGGATGGGCCCAGGGTGTGGGGCCCGCAGGGGTCAAAAATAAAAAATTCCAGAACATGGTCGTGTAATATATCAAAGCGAACGGCATGATTAGTAGAAAACATTACAACCAAAATTTGACCCCTGGGGTCAATTTTGAGGTCACCAGAGGTCAAAAACTGATTTTGACCCCTTTACCAGGCAACTCCTAGACAGTTATAGATATAAACTTGAAACTTTGGGAACTGATAGATCTTTGGTCTTGGGAGTGCATGACACTTTCGGAATTTTGATCACACCCCTACGGGTGGGCACAGGGGGTGGGGCCCGCGGGGTCAAAAATCAAAATTTCCAGAACATGGTCGTGTAATATATCAAAGCGAACGGCATGATGAGTAGAAAACATTACAACCAAAATTTGACCCTTAGGGTCAATTTTGAGGTCACCAGAGGTCAAAAACTGATTTTGACCCCTTTACCAGGCAACTCCTAGACAGTTATAGATATAAACTTGAAACTTTGGGAACTGATAGATCTTTGGTCTTGGGAGTGCATGACACTTTCGGAATTTTGATCACACCCCTACGGGTGGGCACAGGGGGTGGGGCCCGCGGGGTCAAAAATCAAAATTTCCAGAACATGGTCGTGTAATATATCAAAGCGAACGGCATGATGAGTAGAAAACATTACAACCAAAATTTGACCCTTAGGGTCAATTTTGAGGTCACCAGAGGTCAAAAACTGATTTTGACCCCTTTACCCCCATACATTACTGTTACTGGATAACTCCTCCTAGACCGTTATAGATAGAAACTTGAAACTTTGGGAACTGATAAAACTTTGGTCTTGGGAGTGCATTACACTTTCGGAATTTTGATCCTACCCCTGGGAGTTGGGCCAGGGGTGGGACACCTTGGGGATAAAAAATCAAAGTTTTCAGAACATGGTCGTGTAGCATATTAAATCGAATGGCATGATGAGTATAATACATCACAATGAAAATTTTACCCCTCGGGTCAAACACCCCTAGGGGATGGCCCAGGGGGTGGGACCCGCAGGAAGCGTGGGGATATGCGATGGCTTGCCATCGACTGCGCGATTCTAGTTGAAAATGAAATTACCCGCGTTTCGCTGAGAAAAAAACAACAACAGGGCTTACGTGAAATTATCGGCTAATTATCATTTCTTCGTTTGTTTGGCGTTGTTTTGTAAACGAAGGCACATGGTTGTCATTGTTAAATCATAATTTAATATTCTTTCATGTTACACAATTTCATTTTAGTAATTTATTTCTCCTTTGTATAGTCCCGTTTTAAAAGTCTCATGACAACTTTTATTCACAACACGGAAATACGCCTATTTATTTGTCACCTGCTTTAACCCCACTTTTAACTGGGGTTTACAGGGGTATACATCATTTATCTAATTTCTGCTCACATAGATTGTGGGTACTCGTTAAAACCGCCTCGCCGAGTCGTTTTGAAGTGTACCCAAAATCTTGAGCAGAAATATGAAAAAATGCCATAATTTTTATCCAAAAGTTTTTCGTTTTTAGTGGTAAAATTTTTCAATATATTTGAATAGGCGGTTCTCTTTATGACTCGTACATGTAGGTCATTAACACCATATTGATGTATGACATTTACCAAAAGCTAAGCTTGATAAAATAGATGAGCTGAAAGATGCTTCCACGCATAGCTGAAACCGACCCGCATGTGAGTACTGGTAAACTGCTTACAGGATCTAAGCCTGCCCAGGTGTGTTTTCATGATATCAGGACAAATTCATTTATTTCGAGCCAACCGCACTCAACTTGCAACGTTGCAGAATTTTAACCGAACGAGGTACGAACCACAGCAGTGAGAGTCCTAATGAGTGTCAGAAGCCTCCGTAGTGGTTACTCGCCGAGTAAACCAGGGATCGCAGGATCGGTCCCGGGCTTCTCCAGACTTTCGGATGAGTCTTTTAACCGAAGTCCCGTCTCCGTATGACCTTAGCTGTTGGTGGGACGTAAAACTCAAACACATCAACTCACCTAATGAGTGTCAGCGCTTTAAGGATGCCCATTATCCTCGGGGTGTTTAGTGGATTTACGGCACTTTCAAGATTATTTCCCTTATTTCGAATGGACCGCTAATCAGAGTTGAGCTAAAACCGGAGTAAGATCACCTTCTGTAGCAGATCTTGGCGTCTCATTTGTGGCCCGAGCGAGGCACAAACCACAGCGTAGAGACCTAATGACCCGATGACTTTTGTACCAAATGTAATCTTCCTCCTTATATATACAGGAGTCCATTTTGAAACTTAGCGGTGTCAGGTTTTTTTTTCTTAAAAAGTTTGTTCTGGAAATCGCTTAACATTTTGCAAACAGTGTAGACCCTGATCAGACGCCGCATTCTGCGGTGTCTGATCTGGGCCTGCACTGTTTTTGCCAAGGCACCCCTTTAGGGTTTTCTGGTATGGAATGGGTTAAGCATCAGCGCTCGTACCAATTAGGACACGGGCCCAGTAACCTTCGGGGTGTACAATAGACTTAATAGGTTGCATGTCTGTACAAACTTTGCTGATTATCTTGGAGATTTTTGTAGTTCTGCTCCAAGTTAGAGATCAGACTTATATGCAGCCTTGGACTGCTTGCCGCGCAATTTCCACATATTAACCCTTTTTGTACCAAATGGAATATTCCTCCTTATATATAGCATGAGTCCATTTCAAAATTTAGGGGTTTCAGGTTGTGTTTTCTTCAAAATTTATTAGGAAAATGGCGGAACCTTTTGCAAACAGTGTAGGCCCTGATCAGACGCCGCGTTCTGCAGCGCCAGGTCTGGGCCTGCACTGTTTGCCACGGTACCCGTTTAGGGGTTTCCAGTCTGAAATGGGTTAATGTACATGTATGAGCAAAATTGAATTGTAAAGGCAAGAAACACAAGCGGGCCTTCATGTGAGCTTAAGTGTAAGCATCAGTGATGTTTAATTACTGGGAGTGTAAGGAAGAGATCAACCAAAATATAGAGTGAGATCAGTGCCCTCATATACATGTACAAGCAGGATCCCCGTTATTATATACATTGAGTATATTTACTTGAGAAAAAAAATAAAGTACTCCCAATATGGTGAACCGATAGAAAATCAACAGTTTTCAATTTATGAAGCGTTCACACAACAGTAAAAAAAGGGAACACAATGAACATTCATCGTGTTCATACTGCGTTGTAAAGTACATAAGATGCAAATCATTATGATTCCAACCGGATCAAAATCATACTTTATGATCTCTAGAGTTGTCCATCTTTGTACAAAGAACATGCTTTTCGTCATATGCTTCAAACTTTTTCTACCAAATTTTATTCCATGAAAAAACCATACATGACCATGAACAAATATACATGTAGGTATTTGCAGATTTCGCGGAGAAACACCGTCAACGACTTCACCTGTACTAATTGGCTTTCTCCAAGAAAAAGCGATGTTCGCGGAGAAATTTCGCGGCGTTTCCTGGAGAAATTAACCGGTTTAAAACGCGATTTTTTTCTTCTTCTCGGAGAAATTTTTGCTTGTTCTCCGAGAAAAAAATGCTTATTACCGCTGAGAAAAAAATATGGGTTATTACCGGTAGCTGGTCTGCCTTTGCTATTAGAAAAGTGTAAATGAATAATTATTCTAAAACTATTCTGAACTTATAAGCTTAATTGGTTTGTTATTTCAGCTAAACGAATTAATGAAGCTGCATATGTACCAGAGGTAGATGTTACTAATTGACATTGGTCCAGGTTCAATCATATATCAGAATATGCTTAAATAAAAACAAACAACAAAATACCTGGGCCAGTTTGAAGCAAATGGCATAGGCGGCCTTTACGGGATGGAGGAATAAAATTAGTTCAAACGGTTTAGGTCACAAGATAGGTGTTATTGTAAAGCTATTTTAAAAATACTCTCGGAAACCTAAAGGATCAGCATACATTCAGCTTTCAGGTGAGCAATTCAGCCGCATTGGTCCTCTGTTTTTTTTTTTGTTTTTGTTTTTTTTTTCATATTTTACATGAGAGGTTCGTATTTCAAAATAAATCTTCTTTGAAAAAGGAATCAAAATTTAAATACAGTTGACCTGGTTTGAATGCATCTTTAAATGAGAAATAATGGCATATGTTCACTTACCATTAAGCACGTAAGCGCTTGTTTACAAGGGTAGTGACATGAAAACGCGCAATCTCATCACGTGAATAAGTCCATGAAATGAAGACACCCTATACCCCACTTTATATTGAGAAAACTGGGTTTAACGTTAGTATACATTATTATTCTTATTTTTGCTCCAAGATATAGATTAAGGATACTCGTTAGAACCACCTAAATGAGACGGTCCTAACGAGAACCAACAACCCATGTTTGCAGTAATTATAAGAAAAATATCACAGATTTTCATTAGAAAAATGGCCATTTTGGAGATGTGAAAAAAATGCACTATGTCGCACGGGTGTGTATGTCGCACGGGTGTGTTATCGTAATATTGTAAGGAGAACAACACTTTAGGCAGGTAGGTGAATACTTTTCTGACCTCTGAGCTCTGACCTTCATTTCTGCATCAAAACAAATGCTGTGATATCTAAGTCATAAGCCATTATTGGAAGGTATTGCAGTTTTATAATAGTAATGCAAGACAAAAATTTATGCTGGTTATTAGTCAATCACCTCTTCTGCTATATTAGCCTCGTCCATGTCTTTAAGCTTCATTGAGAGATATTCATCCATTCATGCATTCTTATTTGTTGTAGGCTTTGGGCTTGAATTGCTTGAATGGTGATTTATGGCTGACTGCTTTACTGTCATTACTGGCGACCATATGCTTATATTTACAGGATATTATTGCTGAATGGAGCCGTGTATGTGATTTCCTCAATTCAGGTAAAGTCAATAATTGTTTTTAAGGTGTACTGACACGCATGATACAGGGTGCATAGACAGATTGTGTAACTAATCATCGCATTGTATATTATTATTTCTTTATTTATATTTCATTTATAAAATAAACAACATGCCAGATATGCAAGGTCTGCAAACAACATCATGGCATGCCTGTTAAAGTACTGCCAATAAAGAATTTAAGGCTAGACTTTACCTTGGGACAGTGGTCATTTTCAAATGCTCAGCATTTACAGAGTGCAATCCTATTATGTTATCAAATTGAAGCTATGAAACAAGACTATAATATGAAATATTTTAAGGTTTGTAAAATTCAATTGTATTAAATGTTATTACAGGGGTAATTGAAAAAGTACTATTTTTCACAAATATTGGATTGACTTTTGTACTTTTTCATTGTATAGGCACCACAGTTCTACAAAAATTATCACACTCATTCAGGATGTTGGCACGCATGCGAACATTGTGCCATATTTTAGGCACTTTGAACCTTAATTTACACCCATGAATCCACCAAAAATGTTGCTTTTGTACAGTTTGTTGATTTAATTTTGGTGCAGAACATTTGAAATGAAAAACCTGATATGCTAGAATGCCTGATACATATTTAAAGGGCCTATCATGTGGATGGTTTCTGAGAAAAACAGTTCCTTTCGAGCAGTTCTATAAAGAGGTGAATCCATAATAGAAAACCATTTCTAAAATCTGTTGTTGATTTTTTTGTTGTTCTTTTCTTTTTGTTACAACAAATATATCTTGGTAATATATAAACATCCAATAAGCTTGATACAAAAAGTCACACCTTTAATTTGATATGAAGATTATTGAAATAACCAAGTAACAGTGGGGAAATTTATAATTTGAAGATGACCACTGCTTTAATGGGGTAGTATATCCTTTATGGCATGGCTTTCTTGTCACAGAATTGATTGCTGGTACAAATGTCAAATGACTTCAGAAACTGCCGGACGGATTTCAGTTAAAGTTCAGGACCACCATCCTTTTATGTCAGTTTGAACAGAAGTTTGTAAGAATGGTTAAGGTATCATTAAGAAGATGGCTGCCATGTCAGTCTTTTTGAATAACCTTTTCAGAACTGGAGATTTGGCCGTCAATCTTATTGTGTTGTTTCAGGTAATTAAGAATTTGTTGAATCGTTGAAATGATAGCCCTGCGTTGCTCTTGGTCGATTTTATTGCAAGGTCAAATTTGGTCCCTGAGGTATCTGATATAGTGAGCTTTTCTGCTAATCAAAGTTAAGCAGTGCAATTTTCCTCATCTGTTGTCACCTTCTGTTATTTTTTATATGAAAGTAGGTACAACATAAAGAAGTCCAAGAATGCCGAAGGTCGGGTAGACACAACAAGTTGAAAGAGTACACTGGTTAACAGTAAAGTCCATATATGAACAACAAATGCTCAGAAAGTGCTCAAGAGCAATCAGTAAGGCATGATCCTCTTGTTCAAAAAAGTTTGTCCTTAAACTCATCTGTACTAAAGTGCATGGAAATATTAATGTCACCTTGGCATTGCCGTGGTGTTGGCGTTCAAGTTATTCTGAATGTTATACAACCCGGTGTAAAGAATTAAATCTTCGCAGCCACTTGCCAGACCCCTTTCTCATTTAGAATCTTGGCATCTGCTACGGTAAACGTCTATTTTATAACTAATCCTCAGGACCAGGTCCTTAGATTTGTGCTTAGATGTCAACATTTAGGCCACAGCCTCTTTAAAGTTTACAGACAAGTTCTTTAAAAGCTAATAACTATGCAGCTGCAGGTTTGGAAGATAACCATATAATAGGGTGAGCATGTACTCTGTAAGAGGAGGATCAGAAATATGCAGCTAAGGGGCAAGAATGTCCTCATCCCAGTGCTTTTACAACAGGATTCTTTAAAACTTCATATCTATGCAAACACTTACTATTTTAGAGTAAATTCTATATTGTGTATCTTCACCAAAATGAAATGATCTTAAAAATGATCTTTATCATGTTAAAACTTCAGTGTTTGGCCATCACACTTCTTTTGGCTGTTAAAGACAATAGATATAGATGTCGCACACAAAAACGTAAGGGTACGGCCTACTGGACGCCAGCACCATTTCCGAAAAATTAGAGTCAATGTACATTACATAATCTGGAGCACAGCAGTTCCCAGAACACACATACAAGTGCCATGCAAAGACCAGCATCAGGCTGTGCAAAACAGCTAGCATATCCGTACAGACTGACAAATGTTCTCACCATCGGCATGAAAAATTATTTGGTATTCAGCCATCCATGGAGCGCACATTTCTTTTTGATTTAATTCTTGTTTGAGCTGTTAAAATTGAAATGTGGCTACAGGGAAATGTTTGACACAGGCAAGCCACGCTGTCATGCGAGGGCTTCGTTAAATTTATCCTGAAGTCATGCAAGCAACGACTTCATGCCTCTTGTTTTGAAGAATGTGTTCGTTTGTTAGTTCTGTTAATTTCAAAATTCTTATTCTTTTTATGTTTGGAAATATTATCATGTACATGTATTTTCATAGTGTCACACTGGAACAAGTATAGAGAGCGGTCATTGTAAGCCTTGTTTACATGTTAATTTCCTTTGTTATACCCCAGCATACGAAGTATGTCGAGGATTAAATACATTAAGTCAGAGTGCCATTCCCTTTTTTTAGCCATTAACACCTTTATTAGTTTGTGGATTGTTTTTGGGTCGCAAAAGCGTTAGGCCTCTGCTGGCTTCCGGACATCCAACTGACATTTGAGTACAGTCGACTGTCCTAACCGCAGGTAGTGTAAACTGGACATTGTTTTCATCCCCCTCACCCGCCCTGCAGAAAGGAGACATAGTTATTAGCGTTTCGTTATTCACTGATTATATCAGTATCCTGGTCTGCCTTTGATAGTATGCACGGTGTCAACTGTCAGGGAAATGGTAAGGGAAGAGTTTTTCCAAGCTGGCTGTATTGTCATGGACTTTATGAAATTTGTTATTGGACTTTGTTTTAATTTTAGCAAATGCCAGGGGAAAGGGAATGATTTTAAAAATTACATGTCGACATGAATGGTAGAATCGCAAAGAATAAAAGCTAGGGTAGTTGAATAATGTTAGCGGTAATAATAATAATAAAACGGAGGTGTAATCCTTTCAGTAATTGCATTTAACAAATTATTTTTGTAAGAAGAATCTGAAACGGATGGTCGCTTCATGCCCCTTGAGCTAATATTCCTTTTTTCAGAAATGTAGCAAAATGTCTTCAGTGAGGTAACCATTGCATATAATATGATTAAAGAAACTACGACTTCTGTAAATGCAGTAAGACTGTTGAGTTAGGAGGCCTTCACGCGGACTGAACAAAGTGTTTGTCTAAATCGCGATTGAACTAAGGTCGAGGATTGTGGCCACGTAAAACCGATTTAAGCCCCCAAGTGGAATTCGTTTCACTGACCGTTCAAAGGCAGGTCTTCTGTTGCGGTTTGTTTTTCTTATGGTTTATCTTGAGCGTGTGTATCGCTTATATTATTTTGTTTGGGATAGCCAATTGACCATTTTGTCGGAAAGTAACTGTCCTTTTGGCTTTCCGCTATTGATGTTTCTGTTAGGGTCTAGTTGTTTCATGTCTGTGCTTCTTTCCCTGTGGTGTCTCTGATGGGAGCCGTTGGTTAATTGTATCGATTCCTGATCATTGCTTTTACTTCTATTTTCCGAAGTGCCCAGCCAGAGATAGAGCATCAGGCACCAACCAACATTACATAAAATCAGTTTCCCCTCTAATTTTTTGTAAGCTTTTATGCTGAAACCTTCGTAGAAAACGAGTCCAGACCCTCCGGCTTGCAATTAAAGACTGAAGCAAAGCTGTAAACCGTGATTGGTTTTACTACCTGCATGCAGTCTTTCGTGTGACCTTTTTGTTGTATCCAGTCTTTTTACATCGAACAATGATTTTATGAAATTGAGTACTGAAGTCATTGCACTTATATATGTTTCTTAACTTACATACTAAGTCATCATAAAAATTCGGGTTCCGATTGACCTTGTTGCATTTAGGTCCAACAAGATTCATGTCCAACATTGAATTTTGAAATTAAATCGGAATGACGTCTATAAAATTTTGAAAAGCTTTACATAGTTTATGATACCAATAAACTGGATTAAGAATTTTTGTTTTTGGTAAACTGCTTAGAGGATATAAGCTTGCCCAGGCAAAGGTGTTCAAGTTGGACAGTCCAACCCTGTTGGTTTCATTGGGTGAGAGGGCTAGAGATGTCATTTCATCTCATTTTCGGGACAAAGGACCCATAAATCTTTATGGTGAATCCACTGTTATGTTAAATTATTTGCCTTAAATAATAGGAAATTTTACAGATTTCTCAGGCATAATGGCTGTACAAATGAAAATTGCTGAAGACATGGACAGCTGGCTGGTGTATCGTGTATACCAGGATCAGGTCAACAGCCCCGCCCATCGAGGCTTGAAGAAATTGATGGGCTGCATGATGCTTCCACGCAGACCTGAAACCGGCCCGCACACGAGTACTGGTAAACCACTTAGAGGAGCAAAGCCTGCCCCGGCAAAACGGTGCGAGACGGCCCGTCCATGATTATAAACCCTGTTGGCTTCATTGGGCGGCAGGGCTTGAGAAGTCATTTAATCTCAATGTCGGGTAAAAGACCAACAAAATTGGAAGCAACATCTCCAAAATGACCTTTACAGTGTTGACGGGGACGTTAAACCTCAAATCAGTCAATCAAACCAGGATCAGGTCCAAGGGTCTGTAGCTCTTTTAGTTACATCCCCTGATTGCTTTTACAATTGGCTTTCAAAGAGACGGTTTAGTCCAACTTTTCTCGACACCTGTAAGGGTTACAAAGTGGAAACTTGGTAAACACACGGGCAATATACCGGAATCTGTGTTAAAGGTCCGGAACTCAACGAGATAATACATAAAATACTGCCGTGTAAGCTTGTCAATATGGTGTTATCTGATAAGTATGATTAAAATATATTTCAACACTATGCATATATAATTGTCTAATCGTACTAATGCCAGGTTGTAGTCCAATCCATGACAGCTTTAGTTTATCAAAATATCTAGCATACGTAATCGTATCATCTTAATAATTTTATTTCTAACAGCCATCATCCTTGGTCTGCTTCAATGATTTGATCAGGAGCCTCTGATTATTAAAGGCAAAATTAGTTATTTTTGTATCTGCATAAGCATTACTTGGAATTGTAAAAGGATTTTGTAACTGATGGGTGGGTTTAGGCAAGCGGGGCTAGCTGGTTAAAGGAAGCTCTATTTTAGGGATTGGCACTTGACTTTGGTGTATATATATTATTCCTATTAAGTTATCTGAATTGATTGAAGTAAGGGCTTTATTTACATAAATAATTTTCAAAAAACTTTCAGTGAACATTTTAGCTGCGTTTAACTGTTGGCAGACTAAATGACTAGCCAGCTATAATGCACATGAACGTTGTTATGATAACCGTTCCCAGTGTCCTATGAAACAGCAGTACCATTGGACAAAATGTTCTGAAATTTTTTCACTAGCTGTCCTAGAAACTTGTGCTATGACAATTTGTTTGTATTGGAGTTTAGCTGCCCAGTCCACACTATTTTAGGCCACTTTTGAGCTTGTCAGTTTACCTATCCGCACTTATGCTGGGCAGGCTAACCAGTTCAGTGCACATTCTTACACCAGAAACTTACAACTGCCCTTCTTGAATCAGCGGAAGGGAGAGAGTGACCTCATAAAAGATTTCATGAACAATCGCCACGAATGAATTTTGCTAACCCCGGACATTTATCCAAACTTCGTCATCAGAAGCGCATCCGACTGAGCTACCGAGGCCGGCATGTGCTATAACAAGAATTGGCATCCCGAAAACACGCCATATAATGACCCCTTAAACCCCACTTATATATATAGAAAAATGAGATTTGCAGGGGTATAAATTATTTAAAATGTCTTTTTAAGTAATTTGCCATAGCACATTAGATAAGATTTTAGCGATGGGTTGAAATTACTATTACTGTCGGTATACAGGTGATACTTATCTATGTAGTTGGAGCCCTTGCTGTTTCAGATAATAAGTTCCAGTTCAGTTTCAGTTAGTTTAAGTTTCAACCTATGATACATTTTCAAACGGAAGTTTTATATATTTCTATGAGCAGAACTAGGTGTGATAAGGCCGTAATTATTCAAATGAAATGTGCCCATTAATCTAAAAGAAACCTTGTTACAATTTCCAATAAACATCACACAAATGTAAAGCACCATAAGGTGGCATACAGAACACATGAGCCATAATGTTTGTTTGCCTACTCCTTTATCTAACATGTCAGCGCTAGGGTTTGTAAATTATTTAATATGTTATATAAAAGGGTTATCCCTTGGAAGCAATGAATACACCACAGAACTGTAAAACATGAAGTGTACATGTTTTCTGGGCCAGACTAGCTAGTTTTGGCAAATTAGGCCTCATCCGTGACGCTCAGATATTTTCAACATTCCACAATGGAATCAATGATCCCAAAGGACAAGAAAATATAAACTACATTATGACTGCTAATTTGATTTCATACGGTGTTTTATGTATATATTATGTGGATGACTAACAGATTATTAACATCAGCTTATTAACAGCTAGCCTTATGTTTGAGATACATGTATTTCTACGAAACTTCAAATAATTGTAAAGCACAGTGAGACGATGTGCTAAACACATAAACCATATATCTGCTTTTCCTAATTTTGGGGGCTATTGCCGTTTGAATATCGAACATAGACATGCCTATCATGTACTCTTGTTCACTCCATAACTCTTATACCGTAAGAGAAAATTCCACGAAACATTTTAAATGTAAAGCACCATGAGGTGACATACAAAACATATGAGCCATAATGTTTGCTTGCCTACTTTTGGTTGGTCGTAGAACCTGGAACATATCCATTTTTACCATGTTCTTGTGTTGGCTTTTTATTTTCAAAACGATTGAGATATTTTCATGAAATTGTACAAATGTAAAGCAATATGTGACGATTGAAGCAGCATTCTGATTATTTCAGTCGAGGTGTTGTTTGATCTGGCTTAATCAACATTTAATTTCATTATGCTCCCGCCATTCGAAGAATGTTGGAAGGGCACATAGCGTTGCCTCTGTTCGTCCGTCCGTTCGTTCGTCCGTCCGTCCGTCCGAAACTTAAACGCAGTCAATAACTGTCTTATTTCTGGACGCATTTTGGAATTACTTGGCAGAAATGTTGACCATCCTGAGACGATGTGTCACGTGCAAAACCTAGGTCCGTACCTCCGAGGTCAAGGTCATACTTAAGTGTCAAACTTAAAAAAAGGGTTCGAAACTTAAACGCAGTCAATAACTTTCTTATTTCTGGACGGATTTTGAAAATACTTTGTAGAAATGTTAATCATCATGAGACGATGTGTCACGTGCGAAACCAATGTACGTACCCTCAAGGTCAAGGTCATAGTTAGAGATCAAAGGGGCAAAGCAGGTACAGAACTTAAACGAAGTCAATTACTTTCTTTTTTTTTCCTGGATGGATTTTGAAAATTCCATGGATTAATATGAATATAGACATATTTCCAGGCAGGGGCGTCCGTGTCCTATGGGCGCATTTCTTGTTTGAAGGGAAAGGGAGCTCCAAACGACCATTATCGCACCTAGTCCTTCAGTTTGCAACAACAGCAGAAAATAGTTTGCATGTATTTAGAATTTATCACTGTTTTAAAGTGTAGAGTAGACGTCAGTTTGTAATATTATCCTCCAACAACCAGCCCTCAACGCAGATGGCAAATAACCATAAATGGATTCATTATTACAGTCATGGCTATTAAAGCGGAATGGGCGAGTGCGTGTTTGTGTGTGCAATAGTGTACGTGTGTGCATGTTAGTATGTGTATATGTGTTACTTACATGTCACATTATTGATATTAACAATTACAGAATTCCCATGCGAAGCTTTTAAACTATTTTGGTTATGATATGCAAGTGAAACATTATCTATTGGTTGTATATCATCAAAAGGTCAAAGTAAGAACCAAAATTAAACAAATAACATAGACGTTTTTATGCAGTCCTCCTGCATGCAATAATGTTAATAACGATGCAGGAGTTATAGCCTTCGTATAATATGTACTTAGGATATGTGCATGTTGGTTGGATGTGGCGAGTATGTCGAGTAGTCTATGTCATTTGGGCGCCCAACTAATATAGTCTAGAAATTTCTCACAGCCTTTATGTCCCGGCAGCATATCGGGATAAATGGGGATCGTTTAATTTTTTTTTAGTCTATACTTTTCCTTTTGCCTTTCCCATCCCGCTTTCATCTCTCTCTTCTCTTTTCCCCGAAGACGACACAAATGACCTGCAAGGGCTTACCTGTATTTCTTCTAGCTTCCCATTTATAGTGTTGGTTTAAGTTTGTTTGTGGTTTGAAGTGGCATTCTACAAAATAACTGCCCTCATAATGTGCCAATATTAACCCATAAAACAACCTATAGTTTGGTATAATTACAGTCTATATTCAGAATATTTGTTGGAACAGGTTGAGGAATGTCATCGGTAGGCTGCATGCAAAAATGTTGAAAATGACTGAGGCACAAATGATTTCTGAGCAGTTAAAAAAAAAATAAGTAATCACTTTAGAATTAGCTCGCCGGTAATACCACCAAGTATTTTGAACTTTCTAAAAAAGATTTAGGATGAATCATTTTGAGAACAATAATACACAAACACGTGTTCATACTTAGATTAAATTTATGAAGTCAATTTATTTTTCTATAAAAGGTCGGAAGTAAGTTGTTCTGGACGTTCCTTGTCATAAAACCGAAGTTTTAAAGTATGAGAAAATAACCTTTATCCATCAGATTATATACTGTGTTTTTTCTACATTTCTGACCTTTCAGACTACACAGTTTTGATTCATAAGGATGGAACCATTGTTTCATGTGATGATAATTCAGCGAAAGTGTCGAGTGATGAAATTCTTCAAAGCTCAGAAGTAGAGGTAGGAAACAAAAACACTTGTCAGAATGAATATGCAGACACCAGCATTTGAGAATCAAAGTATACTGTTTGATTAAAGAGGGGTTCAAGAAATACAATCACAGAACATAGACAACCAAAAGCACCAAGAAGGAACAGCCACTTCATAATGTACGAAAACCATGCACAACGGAAAGCCATGCTACCAGCTCTCTCTTCAAAGATTTCTCTATGACATTCCTATAAAGTACAAAATACATCAACGACAACCTACTATACACGATTTATATATATATATATAAAAAACAAGAACCACCGCTTCAAAGTAGAAGTAAAACAAATGGCCCGATTTGAAAAGAATTTCACAGGAATGTTCCTTGAGTGACCCTCTTTCAAAATTGCCAAAATCGTTCTGCTCCGTTAAACAAAATGGCCACCAGAGCTAAAAATAGAAAAACCTTTAAATGACATTTCCTTCTAGGCAAATGGCCTGATTTGAAAATAATTTCACAGGAATCTACCTTAAGTGACGCTCTTTCAAAATTGGCTAAATGGTTCCGCTTAGTTAAACAAAATGGCCACCAGAGCTAAAAATAGAAAAACCTTAAAATGACATCTCCTCCTAGGCAAATTGCCCTATCTTAAAATAATTTCACAGGAATGTTCCTTAAGTGACCCTCTTTTTTTAGAAGAGGTCGAGTACTGTACATTTTCGAAAAATATCTAAAGCCCTGATGCATACATGCACACACTCATGCATGTGAACATATATGCATTCACACACTATTGCATGCACAAACTTGTTGCATGAACAAACACACTCAACGGCCCGCCCATCGGGGGTTTAAGAAAAAGATGGACTGTATGACGCTTCCACGCAAAGCTGACACAAACCCGCACACGAGTACTGATAAACCGCTAAGATGATCTAAGCTTGCCTAGACAAAGCGGTGCGAGTTTATAGGTTTCATCGGGCGACAGGGTTCAGCTATCATTTCATCTCAATGTTGGAGACAAGACCCACAAAATTGGAAGCAATGTCTACAAAATGACCTATACAGTGTTGACGGGGACGTTAAACTTCAAATCAAACAAAACAAACAAAAACACTCATGAGTGTGCATGCATGCACTAGTGTATGTGTGTGCACTCATGCGTGTATTTACACATACGCACTGGCATGCACACATACTGATTTGCATGCGTTCACACACATACACTTAAGCATGCATACACACTCATGCAAGGATGCACATGTGCATATACACATGTGCATATATGCACACTCCATGCATGCGTATAATCCTACATGCATGCATGTACACACTCATGCAAGCATGCATGCACACATTTATGCTGTATGCACAAAGAAACACACAGGCATGCATACACATATGCATGTATGCAATCTCACACACAAATGCAAACATGCACAAACACACTCATGCATACATACACTCACATACTTGTTAAACCTAGGGCCCCATTAGACGAGCTATGTTGCCTTCTGGCAACTCTTGATGAAGAGTTTCACGCTCATTAGCCCACCATTAAGACCCCCGCAAAACCTGTGCCATAGCCTCATCCTCTCCCAACACAACCCTTGTCACCATGATTCATTGATAATTAGTCTGAGCCTGTTTACAAACAAACTGTTGTCCCCCCCCCCCCCCCCCACACAACCCTTGTCATTTTGAGTCATTGATAGTTAGACACATCCATTTCACACATTCACGCACAACCTCTTGTCACCCCCACACACAACTCCTTGTCTTCATGAATCCTTGATAGTTAAACTGACCCTGTTCATCTTCTGGTGCACTAGGACCTGACTCACGATGCCAAAGGGATCATCCCCCTACCATTTCTGTTTTGCGATAAGGATAAGGTGAGCGATCCAGGGTCATCATGACGCTCTTGTTTTGTGTGTGTGTGTGTGTGTGTTTTTTTTTTTTTTTTTTTTTTTTGGCAGAAAGATGCAAAATATACTCATCGAAAATAGAAAACTTTCAGGTGTACCAATCAGAATCAATTGTAACAGTTCCATTAGTTTGTTTAATCATCTGGCATATATATCTCCTACATACACCCGATTAATTCTTTTTGTATATTCATGAAATGTGGGTAAAATCTAAGAAAAAAATGGGTTTTCATCTTATGTTCACATGACATTTAAATCAGTGCACTGACAGGTGGGTCGATTGTCTCTGAGTGTAGGTTGTGAAAATAGTCCTGGACTGTCGTTTAACCCTTACATTCCTGTATTGTTAAACAAGCAGTGTAAACTAGGGCAGACACCCCTTTTGTGGAACCTGATTAGGTAGCCACTATTTGCCAATGCCCCAGAACAAGCGCTCAGTCCAGATGTTTAGGGTCCACACGGTAGTGTGGGTGCCCTACAGTATTCACCCTGTCAGTCTTTCCGTCCGTCCGTCAGTCTGTCTGTGTATAGCTCTTACATTTATTGATGGACTTTCACAAAAATGTTTCGTATAATGAAATTTCAAATGAATTCGAATTTCAGAGTCCGAGGCTCTAGGTCAAGATCACTGTGGCTATTTTAGAAAACCTTAACCGATAAACTTTACCTCGGCCATAGCTCCTACATTTATTGAAGCATTTTGATATAACATCACAGAAATGTTGGGTACGATGATATCTCGCGCGAGTCAGACTTTCAGAGCATTTGGCTCAAGGTCAATGTCACTGTGGTTATTTATAGAAAAAATGGTCACTGCTCTAACACCTACATTTATTGATGGATTTTAATTTTACTTCACACAAATGTTGTGTTTTATGATATCTCAGCGAGTTTGACTTTCATGATCCGGGCTCAAGTTTAAGGTCACTGTGGAATTTCTATAAAAACTTTGTCACTGCTCTAGCGCCTAGATGTATGAATGGATTTCAATTTAACTTCACAGACATGTTGCGTATGATAATATCTCGAGTGATATAGACTTTAAGTGTCATTGTCACTATGGATATTTTTATAAAAATTGTCATTACTGTAGCGCCTACATTTAATGATGGATTTTAATATAACTTCGTGCAAATGTTGTTCATGATAATAGCTCGAGTGCGTCTAACTCAAATGGTGCTGAGCTCAAGGTTAAAGTCAATGTGACAATTTTTTAGAAAAAAACATTGCCATCAATCAACCGTAACCTTGATTTCGTACATGGGCAGCGACAGTCAAGGGTATTAATGGACCGTATTGTCACCAAAACTGTTTTCGTTTCAGTTGTTTCTTCTTATCATTTGGTTATCTTTCTTTATCGTTTCTTGGACGCATTTCAGCCTGAATAACTTTCTTTATTATATATCTATGTTAAACAATAATAAATATATCATAGGAAGATGAATAAACAAAACAGAGATCGGTATCTCTTGTAAAAAGTTGCCGTTCAAAAAGTGCATTTAATTAACAGGGTATCAATGAAATGGTTATCATTTAATTCTGCGTTTCGTATCCATTTAGAACACCTGCATAGAACAATAACGGGATGGAAAAAACTGAGGCAAAGGACGAATGATTGGAAATTTTTAGTAATCTTCAGGACGAAACGTCCCGTTACAACGATTTAACTGGCTCGCCCGCAACGTCATCAATATTTTATTTGTTTACATTCCTTTATTTATCACTCTAATGCAAATACAATTCTAAACATTTTCGAATAAAAGTTTTTACCCATTTTGTATAGAAGGTAATCTTCCACTTTATATATAGCACAGGTCAATTTCAAGATTTCGACATGTCAGGTTGTGTTTTCTTAAAACTTTCAAGCAGACTGAACACATTATTTGTCTAAATCGAGATGGAACTAAGGGCGAGGATTGTGGCCACGTAAAATCGATTTAAGCTCCCTGGTGAAAGTCTTTTCACTGACCGTTCCACTGCGGTTCTTCTATATAGTTTTTTATGTTTTGTCTTTAAGTGTGTGTATCGCTTATATTATTTTGTTTTGGATAGCCAGTTGGCCATTTTGTGTGAAAGTAACTGTGCTTTTGGCTTTCCGATATTGATGTTTCCATTAGGGTTTTGTTGTTTCATGTTTGTGATTCTTTCCCTTTGGTGTCTCTGATGGGAGCTGTGGGTTAATTGTATCGCCTTCTCTTCTGATTTATTTTTATTTGGAAAATTCTCACTGTAGGCCTTAATCATACGCCGCATTCTACCGCAACTGATCTTCACCTGCACTGGTTGCCATTTACTCTTTTTGTGGTTCCCGTTACAAAATTGATTAATTTGTACTGAGCTATAAAATTATGCAAGGCAAATTAGTCTATGATGTTTTCATTCATAAGTTGAACACGGATAATCTCTGTGAAAAATTATAATAATTGAAAAATAAACCTGAAAACTGATGCATTCATGAAATAAATTTACATAAATAAGAAATTATTCTCTCCAGCACCATGAGCAGTATCGTTTTAGATATGAGTAACTTTTTAACCTGTTTTGGATATGGAGCAATATTTGCGTGGGTATGTCTTGGCGGTGATAAGCTAGCCAAGATTAGTCTTGTTTGAAATCTGGGTCTATTTTCCATTACACTTGACCAAAAACATTAAGGAAAAAATAAAGCTGAGGCTGCGAATTCGGACGGTTTTATTCAAAGTTGAACATTTCTTATATTTTATAGTTTTCAAGGGCTATTATTTTTGCATCAAGTAAATGTGGACGTTGAATGTCTTCTTTTTCCCCTTTCATTCATTCTCTTCTTCCCCATTTTTTAGTTTTTTCGTTATTTTCTTTTTCAGGCATCTGCCTATATGCTTCACTATAATAGAATATACGTAAGTATCTAGGTTCTTTATCAAATAGATCAGTGGGATAGGAATTTAAAGATAAAGCAATGTCTCACATCTGTTATATATGTTCTGCGCAAAGTGGGAATCGGTACAATCTGGAATTGTCCTGTGCAAAGTAGTAGGAGTTCTCAGTTTTCGAAACAATTCAGGAATTGTAAATGTTCAGTTCTATGATTGCCCAAGGGATTTGGTGTTAAATTATCGATTATTTGTCACATTAAATGTCTCTGCACATGGTAGGAATTATTTGGACAGAGTAAGAATGAAATCAGATATGAGTTTTTCGATGGAAGGATGCATTGTCCTTATTTATAAGCCCTATATAAGTACCGTTTTTTGGGGAAAATTATGCAAAATAAGTTAAAATGCATTGCATAATATTGAAGAGGTTTTTGTCTTTTCATAAAATCTGTTTGAAAACGCCCCCATTTTAAAGACGACCTTCAGGTTTTTAATTTTGAAATTCCTCTAGTAAGCGTTTCTTACGGTAACACAAAATCAGTTTTTAAAAAAGTACATGACAAGTTATACCAACCCCATATGAATTGAAGTATACGACTGTACTTGAAAACGGACTTGTAACATGCTTATAAAAAATGTTGTAGGGCAAAGGGCTAACATCCACATCCACGCATCTAACCACCGATCTTAAGTAATGGTAAATGTTTGTGTGTTACTTTTGTGGGTAAATTATTGTGCTTTATAGTCTTCTGAGGTTCTAGAAAGAGCATTTACTGACGACGACCTGTGAAATTTATGAAAACGGCAAAGCCAACTTAAAGTCGCACAATTATTCACACGCACGCATAATAATTTGGATCCTTCTGTTTTCTGTACCTACTGTTGGGTATCACATTGCATTAGACTGTTTTATTTATAACTGTTAACATTTATATTTATCATATTTATAATGATTTGCGGCTCTATGGACTAATAGGTACAGTCGCTGTCTCTCACTCATTAGGTATCTCACCAAGCCACATGTGGGCTGCCAAGTTCTGAAACAGAAGGCAATGTAGTTTTTCTCCGTTGACTACAGCTTAAACCCACCACTGATTAACGATAGACTCGAAATAATGAAATAATCTTTAAAGGGCCGTATAACCAAAAATAAAAAAAAAAAAAATATTTGTGTCCCTGTTCTGTATTGCAATTTTATTAACATGTTAACATATTTATTATTCCAGTTAATTTACTACCAGATGCATGTCTTTATTCTGTTTTCAAATGATTTGGCCCGCCTCGGTAGTTCAGTCCGATGTGCGTCTGACTGGCGGAGGCGGGTTCGACACTTGCGGGGTATTTCATTGATATTGAACATGAAATCTTTTCTACTTTCATTATCTCCCGTCCGCTGATCCAAGAGGGGCAGTTGTCAGTTTCTGGCGAAAGAATGTATACTGTTCTGGTTGACCGCTTACGTATAAGCCTATCCAGGAAAATTGTGGATAGGCCAACAAACCGGCCCAAAAATGACCTAAATAGTGTTGTCTGGGTCGTTAAACTCCAATTCAAACAAATTAATTATTGCATAGTTAATAAACTGAAATAATAATTAATAGTTAATAAAAATTAATCATTAATAATTTAATAATAGGATTCACAATTGCAATTTATCATCAATTAAATACAGAAAAAAATATATATTTCTACTTTGTCCCGATAACCGTTATGCGCAGAGACAATTCCGGAATTGTCTTCCGTAAGGTAGGAATACTATGCCAGCAGGACAATTCCCGAATTGTACCGATTCCAACTTTGCGCTGAACATATACATGTATATGGATTAAAAATGTCACACCAGCATACATCCCTACGCTTTAAAAAAATTTTGCAATAACAGCTAGGACTGCAAATACTACTTTTTGACCTCCGATGACTTCAGACATGCTTCAGGGGCAAAATGGTCGCACAACTGTATTATACTCTTCATTACCATCGATCTGATATGTAACATGACTGTATTTGGACAAAAGAATAGTTAAATTCATCGCAAGGGCACGCCTAAAAAGTCTTAATACATTTCTCCACTATCAATCTGAAAACGTTTATTCATATGGTTGTTACCTAAGTCAATTTCAAGATTCTATCACAAAAAACGGTTGGACCGAAAATCCTACGTTTTGTTTCCTAGAACATTTGTTTTGGACATTAAAAGCCCAGTCAACACTATTTTAGGGATTTTTTGAGCTTGTCAGATAACCCATCCACACTTTTTCTCGACTAGCTTATACGTAAGAGGTAAACCAGTACAGTGCACATTCTTTGGCCAGAAAATGACACATGCCCTTCTTTAATAGCAGAAGGGAGAGAATGGCCACTGAATGGATTTCATGATCAATGTCCATGAAAGAATGTTGCCGACACGGACAGGTATCGAACCCGCGTCCTCTTGATCACCAGTCAGATGGGCATCTGAGTGAGCTACCGAGGCCGCCCTACATTTTGATCTCTGCCAGGGTGTAAAACTTTTGCACCACTGCATTTCACTCTTCATTACCTTAGATCTAATCCTTATCTTGCTGAACTCGACAGCCACCTATCATTGCAAATATTGCAGATCCAGATAAGAAGAATCCAAATGTCAAGGAACTACACTGTCATGCATCCACCTATCAAGTTACTTGACAATGCATTGGTTCTTTTCACCAAATCCATACCCCAGCCATCCATCCCCGATTCCGGAGATCACATTTGAATATGTTTCTCAAGTTCTCATTCAACGGCCTATCGGCTGTGAAACCCTCGAGAATCTACAGTTAATGGTCTAAGAGCAATAGTATGACAGTACACGTGAATATGACGGGTGTAAGGGCAGATGAAGTTTATTTTATTTCTAGGATTAAAGTGCCTTGCAGTACATGGTAAAAACCTCTTGGAAATATTCTAAGGAACCAAATGGCCGACGACCTTGCTTGAGCATTCTGGTCTTGGGACAAACAATTTGGTTCTTATGTTACATTGGTTAACCTTTACCTATTTTAAGTTAAGATTTACCTTGATCGCCTCGATCTTTGTATATGAAAGAGACAAAACATTAAATGTTTCTTATTCTGTCGTAGCCATTTGCATCAAATTTGATATTTCTACTTCCAGAATGCTTTTCGTCGGGAAAAGCCCATCATGAAGTTTCTGTCTGAGTTTGATAATAGATCAAAAATACATCAGCCAAAAGATATGTGAAATTTAAAGACGTGGAAATTCACCAAATTTGCCTTAATGACTAAATCTTAAATAAATATTTTAAAGCTGAAAGCAAGAGCTTCACACACTTTCTGATAAGATCATAATGTATATGTTCTATGCACTAAGGAAATAAAACTATATTCATTTAATTACATGCAAATTAAAGAGAACCCGCTCAATGGAATATCCATTTAAGTAAATGTTTATTCTTTCGTTCTTCTGATTGTGGGATAGTTAGTTTTGTTTGTTTCTTTGATTTGAGGGTTAACGTCCCCGTCAACACGGCAAAGATCATTTTGATACGTTTGCTTCCAATTTTGTAAGACTATCACCCGAAATAACATCTGCGGCCATGTCGCCAAATGAAACCAGTAGAATTTATAAGCATTGACGGTCCGACTCGCAGTACTTTACCTGGGCAGGCTTATATCCTCGAAGTGATTTTAAAGTACTCCTGTGCGGTCGGATTTCAGCTGTGCGTGCATGCATCATGCAGCCCATCTATTTCTTCAAACCATGATGGGCTAGGCCGAGGGGTAGTGTAGTATAAAGCATAGAAATGCTTGAAAGCTTCCAGGTTTTAGTCTATTTAAATTTAAAACAGAAACGACCAGGGACTGACACAATCCGATCCCAAATTATTTCCACAATATCACTTTGGAAAAAACTCGAAACATGCAGTGACGACAGTAAACAAAACAGACAACAGTTAAACTGAGTCAACAGCTCTTTACGAAACAGGTGGTGGCTCAGAATAACCAAACCTATTGTGCAATATACATAATGGTGCAAAGAATCAGAATCACCAACATGAAAAACATTTAACTGGAATGACTAACTTAACTAATTATGGACTACCAAAAAGGTGGAACAATCAAATGCAGAAAAAATCAACAGTATAAACATCATAAGAATTTTGATGAGCCAAAAATAATTTAGCCTTTCTTTCAGAGATGGTGTTGCATTATTTTATCCCATGTCAACAACTTAGAAAATTCATGCGGACTAAACAAATTATCCGTGTAAATCGCGACGGAAGTAAGGGCGAGGATTGTGGCCACGTAAAATCGATTTAAGCCCCCCAGTGGAATTCTTTCTACTGACCGTTCCAAGACGGTTCTTCTGTGGCGGTTTATTTATGTTGTTGATGGTTACTACTCACTGTGTGTATCACTTGTGTCTTTTTATTTTGGATAGCCATTTGGCCATTTTGTGAGAAAATTAACTGTCCTTAGGGCAATCTTTTGTTTAGGTTTCCATTATGGTCTGGTCGATTCATGTTTGTGTTTATTTCCCTTTGGTGTCTTTGATGGGTGGAGTAAGTTAATTGTATCGATTCCTGATCTTTGTTTTACTTTTAATTTACATCCTCTAAGCGGTTTACCAGTACTAGTGTGCGGGCCGGATTCAGCTCTGCGTTGAAGCATCATGCAGCCCATATTTTTTCTTCAAGCCCCTAGGGGCGGGGGCGAATGGTCTGAATTGAATTTTGGGTAGCTAATTCAGCATAACAATATAGCTTTGCTTCCTTAAACACATTCAGTAGACTTTGTGTATGAATGATAGATATGATCATTAACATAGCCAAATGCTGCCATTCAGAGGCCTTCGTATCACTAAGTTCTTGTTGTAGTGTAATAACATAAGAGAGCCATCAAACAAAGATACTTCAAATGATCGTACCAATGTATTGGCCCTCTGAATTAGGTAAGTAACTGTAGCATTTACTTATTTTATATATTCGGATATTTTTTTATTTTGATACTTTTTCAGCCAGAGAATGTGTTCAGTATTTTAGGAAAGTGTGCACCAACCACCATTTTGAGGCATCATGAAGAATACCCACTTACAAAAGCTGACATTGATTGTTTAAAGGCTAAACAGTGGTTAAATGACAAGGTAAGCTTGCAAGTAGTAAAAAGAATTAAATAAGATCAGCAAAACATAAGATTGGGAGTCGAATCTGGTTTTCTTGAAGACTCTGCACGAACGATTCTGCAGCTTGCAAAATAGACAATGCAATGATCATGAATCGATTCAAATAACACACAGATCTCATCAGAGATACCAAAGGGAAAGAAGCAAAAACATGAAATTACTAGTCTCAAATGGAAATATCAATAGCAGAAAGCCGAAAGGACAGTTACTTTCCAAAAAATGGCCAATCGGGTATCCAAAACGAGATTATAAGCGATACACACACTCAAAGACAAACCATAACAAAAACAAACCGCGACAAAAGAACCATCTTTGGACGTTCAGTGAAACGTTTCCACTTGGGGGCATAAATCGATTTTAAGTGGCCACAATGCTCGCCCTTACTTACATCGCAATTTAGACAAATATTTTTTTCAGTCCGCATCCAAAAATAAAAAGACAAAAAGGCGCTAAAGTGGCTATGGCACCTACTGCTCATTTAATATAGATGCAGTTCTTTGTCATGGGACAGATTGAGATAAGTTGTAATTCCAAACCACTGCTTAAGAATTGTAGATAATAACTAAGTACCAATACAATACGTAGCATGAACTAATGAATAACCTGAAAACAGTGGGTAAAGCTACTTCAGAATCAGAACCCAAAATCGCAGTGAACGCAATGATCAGAAATCGATACAATTACCTGTCACCTTCCATCCAATGAATCAAATGGAAAGAAGCGCACTATATATTAACGTCGCCATAATAAAGACGTCACAAGTGGAAAGCCAAAGGGACGTTCACTTACTCTCAAAAAGGCCAAAACGGCTGTTCAAAATGAAAATTATCAGCATTGCAATTTTAAAATAATAAACCAAAGCAGAAGAAAAACTTTGGACCCAGAAGTGTAAATTATTTCAACTTGTGTGTGGGGAGGGTAGGGGCTATCCCAAATATTAAAGTTAAACACCGACAAACACATCTTAACAAACAAAAAACACAGGCTACAATTAGAAAGGGAAACAATTAGGCACTTATGCAATCAGATGACAATTAAAAATTACTGTTGTGCTTAAGAACTTTAAGGGATCCCAGCCATTACTTACACTTTCATTGCGGTTCAAACATGTTTTTTTTCGGTCCTTATGTCGGTTTTGTACCTCATCAGTGAACCATCTCGGTTAACAAAGAAACAACAATTAAAGCCAAGTTGATTTAAGGGTGAGTACTCGCCAGTAAAACCGAGTTAGCAGCTCTTTCCCAAACAGGTGGCAACTCAGATATTTTCAGTGAACTGAATAATAAGGACACAGAGAAGTGTTAAAATGAATATATTTAAAAATTGAATAACGCCTTGTTGGTTTATGCAATGAACTTGACTATTGGGCACGTATGGAGCTGCGATTAGAATTTGAAACTTGAATTTATCTTTCCCATTTTCCAGGTTGTGAATCATTATCTAGCACTTCTAGCGAAACATGCGAGGCAGCCTACAGTATCGCTTGATTCTTTCTTCTTCAGCAGACTAGTGCTGAAAAAAAATGTTGACAAGTATTTCAGAGCCAGATCACCACAACAGAAAGATTTGATTATAATTCCTATCTTTGGCAGTCGCCACTGGAGTGTAGTGGTAAGTATAATTTGAAAATAATTAATGCCATTTATTCATTTGTCCGTTCATCCATTACAATTGGCAACAGGATAGTTTCTGTTTGTTTTGTAGTTAAACACCCATGTAAACACTTTTTCGGACTTATCCAGCCAATCTATTTACTGTACAACACTTTAAACTTTTGGACGGCAACAAATTTTGTAGATTTGTATGATTGGACCTCATGGCAGATTTTTATTTTCGCAGATTTGATATTTCCGAAAAAGTGTGAATTCTGACGTAGCCTAGTATGTCTTATGCATGGGAGTTCTACTGGTGATTTGCAAGTCATACACTGTGATTTTCAACTGTTTTTTTTTTTCGTTGCATTGTTCTTCTTGTGAGGATGAATGCAGATCAAGTCTATTGTTATTTAATGACTGAATAATTACTCAGAGTTTTAGTTATAATTAGTTATAGCACCCGTTCTTGCATTCACACTTTTGATACTCAGAATACCGGACTAGTGTACATACAGGAAAAGCCGTTAAACAATTTTCATTAATCAATTTCCAGTAATACATGCAATTTTTTGACAATGAAATGTACTGTCACTTGAGATGTATTTGCTTTTGTTAAGCCCTGTTCAGCATGCAAAATGACTTCATAATTGACACGTTATTCCCAGAGAAAAACTTGTTAAAATACCTTTTACTCTGGCTGGATGAAACAAACTTTGAGCTACGCTCCCTAACACTATGTTCGACTTATAAAGAATTAAATACACAAATTGTTTTTGTCACCGATATCGTCCTTGACTGAAAGACAATTAATTTTCCTATTTCATACCTGCTATGTGTATTGGAAATAAAATTTCTGCCAGTCTGTTATTCTTCTCTTACGTTGCTTGATCTTAATTAGCAGTTTGTTTCTTTGGCGGATTTTTCTTTCAGACGAGATAGCCAAAAAAAAAAAAAAGACCGCCAAATATAAGTGTTTTACAGTTATTAGTCATACTTTTCTGGGCAGGCTTTCCAATGCGGTTCTTCTGTCGTGTATTATTTTTGTAATGGTATGTCTTGTGTGTGTGTGTCGCTTGTGTTGTTTTGGATAGCCAATTGGCAATTTTGTGGGAAAGTAACTGTCCTTTTGGCTTTCCGCTTTTGATGTTTTCATTAGGGTTTAGTTGCTTCATGTCTGTGCTTCATTCCCTGTGGTGTCTCTGATGGGAGCTGTGGATTAATTGAATCGATTCCTGATAATTGCCTTCATTTCTAATTTTAATAACCAGTCTGGCCCAGAAAGCATGCAAAATCGATATTTTTCTGTTCCCTGGTGCATTCCTTGCTTCCAAAGAATAATCTTTTGAAAGAAAATATCAAGATAGGCCGTTCAACAGTACAGTACACATTCTTTCACCAGAAACTGCGGTAAACCAGTGCATTGTACATTCTATCGCCAGAAACTGGCAACAGAATTTACTTGAATCGGCTGAAGAGAGAATGACCGCAGCAAAGATTTCATGATAAATTTCCGCGAAAGTAGCCGACTCAGCAGGTATTGCACCCGTGACTTCCAGATCTCCAGTTAGACGCACATCAATCCCAGCGGTTGAAGCCGGCTTTAAGTCCTACGAGTGTCAATCCTTATTTCGAAGTCATTTCATCATGAGATTGGACCACTAATAATGCGTCAAAATAGAAGATAGAAGTAGAGGCAATGATCAGGAATCGATACAATCAGCCAATAGTTCCCATCAGAGACACCAAAGGGAAAGAAACAAAAACATGCAACAACAGACCTAATAGAAACACCGACAGAGGAAAGCCAAAAGGACAGTTACTCTTACATAAAATGGCCAATAGGCTATCCAAAATAAATTAACACAAGCGACACAAACACCTAAAGACAAACCATAACAAAAATAAATCGAGACAGAAGAACCACCTTGGAACGGTCAGCGGAAACGAATTCAACTGGTGGGCTTAAATCGATTTTACGTGGCCACATCCTCGCCCTTACTTCCGTCGCGATTTAGACAAATAAATTGCTCAGTCCACATGAAGGCCTCCAAATTTCATACAAACCATAACAAAAAAAATAAATAAATAAAAGCCTTGTCAGAGCTATTACTATCAGGGATTTCTAGTGCAACTTAAGGACTGGTAATCGGCCCCCTTCTTTCCAAATTTAGAGACAGAAATTTCAAAATTTTATAAACATGTGGCCACAATAAACATGCTATCAATACTTTTGCCTTCATTGCAGATAGCTGATGTCCATAAAAGAGTGTTGAAATTATTTGACAGCACCAAAATCCACGAAGAGGGAACAAGAACTTTGCAGTAAGTGACACGAGATTGAAGATGTATTTTATTCTATATTTCAGACACGCATTTTATGCTTTGTTTACCATGAACTCATAAGTTTCTGCTTATAAACATGATCACATGATATTAAGCGCAGCATGTTACTAAGTAGTCGATTATATGCCAAAACATGCAGTTGATTGATTCAATAGCCAGAATTGTGTTACCATAAACTTCATATATTGCACTACACGTTTTATGATGGACACGAATAAATGATTTAAAATGGAAACCAAAACAAAAAATCGCATCATATTCACAATATCACACAACATCAAAGTTAAAAATGGGAAAAAGTAACAAACACACTCAAAATAAATGCCTGCGTAAAATACATTGACGTTATATTCATAACATTAAATAATGTCCGACTGTGCTCAGTATGAGCTCCATTGAACAAGATGAAAAAACAACACTGTTTATACAGCATCTTCTTTCAATGTAACAGCAATTTTTCTTTCAAAGTCCTGTTCACAGTATGCTATAATAATCCTGGCTCAATGGCTGCCACAGCTAGAAATTCGATATATATTTGAAAAAAAAAATGCCTTATGCAACTCACCTAATTTCATAAAAGTGACTTCAAAATAAGTAAGCCAGTTGAAGAGGCATATTCTTGTAGCATGGATGAATCGAAATCGTTATATGGTTTCTGATTCTATGAAACATTTCGCTGCCAGAGCAAAATAAAACACTTTAAACAACATACCTTAATGTGACTTGATTCAAAGTAATTTTATCTCAACACGAAGCCAGTTTAGAAAAAAATGACAGAATTGTTCCTCTTTACCTATAAAACAAATGAAATAGTTCCACTCCATTAGACAAGATATATGCCTGAAAATAAAAAATTGGCCAAACAATCTTTGCACCTTTCAATCATTAGCCTTCATTTCAAATTAATTTCACAGAATTGTTGGTCTCAATATGTTAAGAAATATGTTTAACCTGGTCCACTTAATTAATCAAAGGGCATCCAAGTAGGACAAAAAAAATCTTCGAACAAAACATTAACTGCATTTGAAAGTAATGGAATGGAAACCTTCACAAACAATTTTTTGTCTCCAAATTGCCACTACAAATCTATCTTAAATCACGATCTAAAGCTGATTTTTGGGCACACAATTTAACATGCAACTGAGTTTACAGATCGCCAATAAATATTTACGGGAAAAACAAATATCCGGTCTGTGAACATTCTGATCTGTGAACAGTTTATTTCACAATACAGAGTCCAACATATTGTTCAAAGATCAGATCTATCAGTTCTGTAGATTGTCTAAATAGTGTAACAGATGAATAAGGAACAGGGTGATTGAACGACACATAAAAAAGAAAAAAAAAAGAGAAAAAGAAGCCTCCATGGTGTAGTGTTTACGCTACTCGCCTTGTAAACCAGGGAACGCAGGATCGATCATGGGCTTCTCCAGACTTGTATCACTTGTGCCGTTTTGTTTTGGATGGCCATCAGGCCATTTTGTGGGAAAATAACTGTCCTTTTGGCCTTCCTTTGTTTAGGTTTCCATTATGGTCTGGTCGCTTCATGTTTGTGTTTCTTTCCCTTTGTTGTCTTTGATGGGTGGAGTAACTTAATTGTATCGATTCCTGATCTTTGTTTTATTTCTATATTGGATGAGTCTTTAAACCGAGGTCACGTCTCCGTATGACCTTAGCTGTTGGTGGGACGTAAAACTAAAAAACTCACCTACTGGTAAACCGCTTAGAGAGTCTAAGTAGAAGTAAAACAACTTGATAGATTTTCATTAAACTTTGGTAAATTATTCATCTCAGTGAGCTGGTGTGTAGAACCTATAAACGAACCACGCCGACTCAAGATCAAGTTCACGAGTTTTAAACTTGGAATTTTGTGTCTGTTCCATATCTCTTACCCTTTGAAGTATTTTCATTAAACTTTGGTCAAATATTTTTCTCAGTAAGCTGATGTGGAGAACCCATGTCCGTCCATCCATCTGTCTGTCCGTCCGTCCGCCTGTCTGTCTGTTCGTAACACTTTCTTTTCCGCTCCGTAACTCCTGAGCCCTTTGATAGATTTTCATTAAACTTTGGTCAGTTATTTGTCTCATTGAGCTTATGTGCAGAACCTTTAAATGAACCATACCGACTCAAGGTCAAGGTCACGGTTGTATGTCTCGAGTTTGAAACTTGGAATTTTGTTTCCGTTCCATTTCTCCGTTACCCTTGGAAGGATTTTCATTAAACTTTGGTCAAGTATTCTTCTCAGTGAGCTGATGTGCAGAACCCATAGATGAACAATGCCGACTCAAGGTCAAGGTCACATTTGAAGGTCACTATTTAAAACTTTGAATTTTTGTATGTTCCGCATATCCTTTACCCCTCAAAGGATATTCATTAAACTTTGCTCAATCATTCCCCTCAGTGAGCCCATGTACGGAGCCCATAAATGAATCATTTCCGTCCGCCCTTCCGTCCGTCCGTCCGTCTGTCTGTCCGTAACCCTTTCTTTTCTGCTCCATATCTCATGAACCCTTTGATAGATTTTCATTCAACTTTGGTCAATTATTCGTCTCATTGAGCTGATGTGCAGAACCCATATATAAACCATGCAGACTCAAGGTCAAGATCACAGTTGAAGGTCACAAGTTATAAACTTTGAATTGTGTGTCCGTTGCATACCACTTTTACCCTTGGAAGGATTTTCATCAAACTTTGGTCATTTTTTTTTCAGTAAGCTGGTGTGCAGAACCCATATATGAACTATGCCGACTGAATAACAATGTCACATTTGAAGGTCACGTGTTTAAAACTTTGAATGTTGTCTCGTTCCCTATCTCCTAACAACCTCAAAGGCTTTTCTTTTCATTAAACTCTGATCAATTAGCACCCCCCCCCCCCCTCAGTGAGCTCATTTGCAGAGTTCATAAATGAATCCTGTCGACATCAGGTCAAGGTCACTTTGGAAGGTCACGAGTTTGAAACTTTGAATTTTGTGTCCGCTCTATATCTCCTTTTACACTTCAAAGGATTTTCATTAAATTTTGGTCAAAAGTCACCCTCAGTGAGCTGATGTGCAGAACACATAATTAAATTATGCCAACTCAAGATCAAGGTCACAGTTGAACGTCACGAGTTTTAAACTTCGTATTTTGTGTCCGTTCCATATCTCGTTTGCCCCTGGAAGGATTTTCTTTAAACTTTCATCAAATATCCCCTCAGTGAGCTGATGTGCAGAACCCAAAACTAAACCATGCCAAATCAAGGTCATGGTCACAGGTGAAGGTCACAGGTTTGAAACTTGGAAATTTTGACTTTTCTATATCTCCTTTACCCCTGGAAGGATTTTCATTAAACTTTAGTGAAATATACCCCCTCAGTGAGCTTAGGTGCAGTACCGATAAATAACCATGCCAACTCAAGGTCAAGGTCACAGGTGATGGTCACAAGGTTGAGCCTTGATACAAAGTGCGGCGGGGGGATTTGGCTGTCCCTCTGACTGCTTTCTTGTAACACTAATTCTTGTCCTGTGAATAAATGGATTTTGCCACACCAACTAATGATTATCAGTCAACTAAATTATTTTATATAACGTATTCATTCTATTCAACAACTGTATGGCAAACTTTGAAGTTCCTAATCAGATGGCTTCTTATAGAGATGGCTTGAAGAAGCCATTTGATATAGAACTACATTGTTTGCAAAAGGTAGGTATTGTTGAATTCACCCGGATAAATTTAATGGTAAAACAAGGGCCAGTGTATTGTTGTAATTTGTCACATACATCTTTCTTAAAAACTCAGGATGACTAATTAGCAATAAAATTTGGTAAAGTTTCAAATTCAACCGCCTATCAATGTGCTTATTCATGAACTTTACTTTCATTAGCCAGGATACTTGCCTTGGCAAAAGTTGTACTGTCGAGTTGTAAGGAATACGACATGGTCTATTCCAAAATGTGTTGTATCCACCTCCACAAATGTGTATGTTACATATTTTTGTGTGGGCTACACAGTCTATCAGGGTACATCTTTCAAGTTATATATCAAAGTTGTATCGTGTAGCCTGGGCTGAACCAAAACTCATTGCGTGTTAGTCAGCCATATATGTAGTTCAGAGAGAGTATTTGGTGTTTGTTAGAGGTATTGTGTGTTAAATCTGTATAGAATCAAATAGTGTCGTGTGACTGGTGATCAGGAAGACGGGGGTTCAACACCTGCCGGGGTTGGCAGCATCCTTTTGTTGAGAGTGATCATGAAATCTTTTCTCTGGTCATTCTCTCTATTCCGCTTGATTCAAGAAGGGCAGTTGTCGGTTTCTGGCGAAAGAATGTGCACTGTTCTTGTTAACCACTTACGTATTAGCCTGACTGGCTCAAAAATGACTAAAATAGTGTTGATAAGGCCGTTAAACTCCAATACAAACAAACAAAGAAAAAAAACAAATATTGTGACCATATTTTGTGATCGTAACAAGACAGTTCAGGTGAGGGGTCACAAAATATGTTTTCATTGAAAACATAAAAATATCACTATTATTCAATAAATACTCTCCTTTAGCATTGGTTCCAGTATTTGCTTTATAATTAGTAATTGTTTTATAATAAGTGTTTATTGCTGAATAACGCGTTTATACATGCCTTATGAAAGCACTTCTTAAAATGAACCACACTTTTCGTTCCGTGGATAATGATTTAAGATACGTTCCAAGTTCCCGATCATCTATAGCTTTGCTTTGGTTGTGTAGAAGTTTGATCTTAGCTGCAAAAAGAGAAGTTATCTTTTTTTGCAAAATTTTGCTTGAATATGTAGAAAATAAAATCTACAGATAACATCTAATTTTCACAACTGGCATTGGTTTGTTGATTAATTACAACACATATAGTGGATTGATGCTTTTACATTTTACACTCCTTTTAACAGTATTTCAGTTAAATCAAAATGATTGTAGGCCAGTAAAGAAACAATGCAATGGAACCCCTGATTTCTTAACGTACTTCAAAGTGTTTAGAACCACTAAAGTTTACTCTTCAAATAGCAACCCTCCTACCACCGCGCATCGTTGTGGCTGATTTTTGGGCTTGACTGATTCTCTTGTTTCTTTTTTGTTTAATAGGAAGTACTTCACAAATGTAACGAAACAAGAATGGAAGATCACAACAATCAAGGTATATTAAATTATGTTTGCATATTATGAAACTATATCAAGACTTAAGCTCATGGTGAAAAATAGTCAAAACCATAAAGATTTCTAGAGTGATGAGAGATTGGAAGAATGTGCATCACAGCTTAAAATGTTTCTATGTTTACATGTACACTTTATAATAATTAGAACTTAAGGCAATGATCTGGAATCGAGAAAGATACAATTAACCCACATCTCCAATGAGTAGCACAAACGGGAACAGGTTCTGGATTAAAAATGAACATATAAAATATGTTATATTCACTCTCATTTGAAATTCTTCAGTCTCCTTACACTTATGTTATTTATCTCTTCCTTGCATAATTATTCTAAGAATCTTACAATATTTTCAATAAAGGTTTATGTTGATTACATGCTTCATGGAAAAAAAAAACGCCTGCGGTTGGATGAGGCAAGAGTAAGGTGTATCTTGCGTAACTGGGGCGTCCAACTGATATCGGAATGCAGTTGGACAAGGCCTGTTGTCTTTGGAACAGGTAAGGGTATAGGGGGAATATTATTTCTTCTGTTTCTTCACTTTCGTTCATTTGCATCTCCTCTATCCCTCACTTTCATCAACTCCTATATCTCTTGTCTCTCTTTCTCTTGGAGACGACAGTAAAAGCTCCACAAGGATTGCCGTGAGGTTAAACCCAAAACAATCAAATGTTGAAGAAAAAAGGGCCTTGCGATCGATTCTGTTATGGTTACTCTTCTCTAATTAGTTTTTTTTTCTCATGTTTATGGAACATTAACTTGCAAACTATACACTGTTATATCACACTAAGGCACCAAGACACTTTGCGCAAACAAAATACATGGACACGCATGCACACACACATTCACATGCATACACGTACATATATGTTGTTTATGTAAATACTGATTATGTTTCATATAAGAAGGTCGTTGAAAATATGGGCTCGGAAAGGGGAAGAAAAGACAACCAGAAATCTTTCATTTGGGGTATATCTAATGAACAATGCTCATTAATTGTTCTCATTGATGCATGCAATTAGATTCAAGCATTAAATTTGGCTCCCCGCACATCGGGGCTTGAAGAAATATATGGGCTGCATGATGCTTCAACGGAAGACCTGAAACCGACCCCACAATAGTACTGCTTAATTACTTGGCGAATCTAAGCCTTTCCAGGCAAAGCGGCTAGAGTCGGATAGACAACACTATTGGTTTCATTGGCCGACAGGCCTTGAGATGGCAGTTCATCTCAATTTTTGATAAAAGTCCAAACAAATTTGAAGCTTTGTCTCTAAAATGACCTATATAATTCATGAGTGACCTTATCTTACTATTTCACGGGGACATTAAGCCACAAATCAAACAAAAGCAAGCATTAAATTAAATTCCCAGAATATATTCAAGTATTTAGTTTCGTTATCCATTTTACTTCTTCCACACAGAATCTGCCAGAACAGTCTACAGGAAATGACTGTGGCGTACACGCCTTACAGATTTGTTGGTGTTATCTCTACCAAAAGAGACTCAGCCTGACAGATGTGCGTATTACCTCCTTTATACTTACTTTATATCCTACCAGACGATCGTGGTGGTGCATTATGATATACCTTCCTATGCAGTTCCTTTCGACCCTCCGTTCTTACCATTTCAGATTGAGAACACGAGAAGTCTTCCACGAATATTTATGCACTCGCCACGTGCGTGAGGGGGTCTAGTTTTGTCCTTGTCTGTATCTCTACATCACACTTTATAGTACTGAACTTGTCTCCGCAATGCTTCAAACATTATTTGATGCAGACAATTGAAACTTGCAACACAGTTCAGACATGCATTGAACATGTGCATTAAGGATTTTGATCTAGCCTATTTTTGCAGAATTATGGCCCCTTAAACGGCTTTGATTGCGTGGTCGGTGTTGCACATTTCACTACTGGTCATGAACAGTCTAAACCGAGTCTGCTATTTTCGTTAATTGGGTGTATGCTCCGTGAACACAAGAAAAATCAAACAACAACGGAGATGAAACATCGGTGAGGAATCGACAGCAAGAAACCACTTAAATGCTGAAGCAAAAGAAACAACAGTTAGACTCCGATGGGCCCATACAGATACAGAGCATCAGGCAGCAACCAACATTACATTTAATTAGATCTCTCGAATTATCAGTAAGCCTTTACTTTGGACCGTCATAGAATCTGAGGCATGACCCAACGGCGTACATTTAAAGAGGGAAGCAAAGTTGTCAACCGTGATTGTCTTAACTACCATGCATATGCAGTCTGTCGTATAGGATTTATGTTGTACCTATTTTTTCGTATCGAAGAACGATTTTACGAAATCGGGTGCTGACGTCATTGGGGCTATATATTTTCTCTGAATCTAAGTCACAATAAAATTTGGGTCCCTTGTTGCAGAAAAGATTTAAGTCCAATATTCAATTTTGAAATTAAATCAGAATGACGTCTATAAAATTTTGAAAAGGCTTTGCGTAGTTTATGGTACCAATAAACCCTATTGGTTTCATTGGCGAAAGAGCTCGAGATGTCATTTCATCTCATTGTTGGTTAAAAATTCCACAAAATAAGAAGCAATGTCTTCAAAATGACCTATATACTACTGACGGGGATGTTAAACCTCAAATCAACAAACAAATTTGCCTTAAGCGTGTGTCTGAAAAATAGATATTTAGCCTTTATTTCTGTACTATACGGAACAGGTTGTTGAAACTTTACAGATGCACAGGGTACTATAGGTTGCCCATTATGACCTAGGACATTAATCATCCTATTGCTGAATACTTTAATATGCTTTAACCCTCCATAATCTTCAGCCTTTGGTTTGCATGATTTTGATTTTACCATGGATAGGAAACCAGTACAGATAAAAATCAAAAATGAGTTCCTTATAGAGCAATGAAAACATTCAGAAGATGGGTCATACTACGTAGTTTCGGCTAATAAAGCCTCATCAGTAACCCTCTAATGATCGGGCAAAGAAAGCCAGAGGAAACATACTGCAATTTTGCGAATTTCGAATAGGCAGTCGATTGAAAGAGTGATATAAATCAAAATGGGGTCCAAATAATTAAAAATCTGTCTAGAATATGAGTCTAAACCAATAATTTATTTCCGATTTCTCAGAATATTCACGCTGATCTCAAAGGACCAAAAGTAAAATATAAACTGCACTATGGTTGATGTACGGGGAGACGTTTTACGGCCGCCACACGGCACAACACCAGCTGCAGTGAAGGCAAATAAAAATCAAAAATGAGTTTCTTTAAGAGCAATGAAAACATTCAGAAGATGGGTCATACTACGTAGTTTCGGCTAATAAAGCCTCATCAGTAACCCTGTAATGATCCGGCAAAGAAAGCCAGAGGAAACATACTGCAATTTAGCGAATCAGATCCTGATCAGCTGTTAGTTGGTCTTAATCTATACTGCCTTCACAATGAGTACAGTGTGTTGAGGGACAAGTACTTGAGTGATCTGGCTTTGGTTGATGTTTTTGCATGTAGTTTCAATACCAGAGACAACAGAAAATTATTGTCTTGGATTCATCATCGATTTCGGATACTGTCTGTCCTAAAGTCGTCTGCTCTAGAAACACTAGAAAATTTACTTTTAATGTCATGCAGTGTTGAGGTATTATGCAGTATTAGCAATGATTTTTGTCGCATTTGCTTCAAAAGGAAGACGTAGGTGTGCAAGTTCCATCCTATTGTCGGTCCATCCTGACTGTTTTTTTCAGTGCAACTACGATTACAGTTTTATACCTATTAATTTGAATTTTTGCCTGCGTTTTCTCCATGGTATGCGAATATGAATGTGGTTTGGATATAATGTTTTGATCTATATTTGTTACTTTTTCATATTGTGAAATTAGTCATTCGAGTAGCTTATAATTTGAGCACAAACAAAAAAATTCAATCAGATTCTGTCTATAACTAATCATTTTCTCATAAAATGTTTCGGACCCATCCAAGAAATATCCCTGATGACAACACCTATACCATTATGCCCAATTTTATTCAAACTTTATCGGAAGGTTGCCTTTTAATATTTCAATAGGCCATACCACATTTGTAGTACAAGTGAGCAACGGGGGAAGAGGGGGTGTGGGAGGGGCATCTTGGCACTCTTGTTCTAGCTCTTTCACAACATACACGAAAAGTTGTGACTAAGTAACATTTTTAGAAAACGCCAAACGGCTCATACTAATTAGGAACAGATACATTTATAATCATGCCCCCAACTTCAAAGAAGTTGGAGGGGCATATTGCTTTTTGTACGTTCGTCCGTCCGTTATACTTCTGATGTGTAGCAGATCTCCAAAAATAATTCATGAGTTATGGCCCCTTTGATACTCTGGGTATTTGTGCATTTAATGCTTTGTGATGCATCGCATAACTTTGAGAATAAAGTTCGCTAGGGTTTTTAAATCCTCATAGAAAATCACATGACGTTTTTTTTCTAATCCGTATTATGCATCTTTCTAGAGTCATTTCCCTTTGAAAAAATGTTGATAAAAATATTGCGGTCGAAATATCTAAAAAACAATTGGACCCAGAGCCTTGAAAGTTGGTGAATAGATTCAATGTGATGGGTAGATGTTATGAATGACTTTTGAATCAGTTCCGAAAAAAAACTTCATGAATTTTGACCTTTTGTCAATTTGGGTAATTGTTTATTGTATGCTTTGTGATGCACAGCATAACTTGAGGCGAAACTGTTTAAATTGTTGCCTAGAAACTTGAAAGGCGGTCGGATGGTGAATGGGTAGTCCCTGGTCTGATTAACATTTGAAAAAACCTTTAAAAAGTTTCTTTCGATGGGCATGGTGGGCGAAGCTTGCTTACCAAGTAAAGCTTACTATCCGCGGACGCCTGATTACACTCTTCTGGAGTCCATGTCTGTTGATCCGAACATTGATATTTGCCATTTTGTCTATGGATTAACGATTTTGGATTAACGCTTTGGTACTACGACCTAAACTACTTATGACAATTTGAAAATTTGGGCATTAGGGGCAAGCATATGGTTGGGGCAATGTGTTTTACAAACACCAGTTCTACGTTGATATTACTTCAAACAAGAGCGCTAGTATCAATATAAACCAAGTTTATTATAGCCCCGCTTTGAAAAAAGTGGGGGCTATATTGGATTTGTCTTGTCCTTCTGTGATTCCATAATTCTGTAATTCCATAATTCCGTTATTCAACATAACCAAAAGACCGTATGCGGTATTTTCATAAAACTTCACACAATGAAAAGCAATATGAGACTATGTGCAGAGCGCATGAACATTAACTCTGGATTGCCTACTTATGGAGTTATTGCCCTTTGAACATTGAAAAATGGCAACCGTAATTCCGTTATTCATGATAACTCAAAACTGTTTGAGGTATTTTCATGAAAATTCACACAAATGTAAAGCAATATGAGACGCTGTGCAGAGCGTATGAAGCATAACTCTGAATTGTCTGCTTTTGGAGTTATTGCCCTCTGAAGAATGAAAATGGCAATTTTAACCTTGTCTGCTCCAAAAACTTTTCCGTTATTTTCATGAAACTTCACACAAATGTAAAGCACTATAACTCCGGATTGCCGATTTTTGGGGTCATTGCCCTTTGAACATTTAAAAATACAACTTATAATAATCTCAGTACAGTAATAATTTTGGTCCGTTCCATTAAAGTATGAAACTATTTCAGATATTTTCACGCAACTGTTAAGCAAATGTATAGCACGATGAGTGGAGGTGCAGCGCAGAAGTACCGTTACTCTTGTTTACTTTTGGATTTATTGCCCTTTGAACTTGGAATAAACTGAGTACAGTAAAAATTTGTGTCCGCAACATAACTCAGAAACCGTTTCAGATAGTTTCAAGAAACGGTACACAAATGTAAAGCACGATAAGGCGAGATGCCATATTAATTTGTGTCACCTTATATTGACCGTTTTGCAATATTTGCGATATTTATAAAAGTGTATATTTTCAATGCAATCCTTACTGATAGCGCTATAGCGGGGCTATAGTCAGATCTTCAGACAGTTCTAGTTGAGGACGAGAATCGGCGTCAAACTACAGATCTCTTACATTTCCATTTGCTGATAGTTTCGGATTGGCATGAGGCAAACCCATGTTGCATTAAAAATTGTTCATTTATCTTAAAGAGGCTATTTCAGTGGGTATCTATAACTTGAGTAGGCGAAGCAAAATGCTAACTTATGTGTGAAACTGATAAGTTAGGTATACTGTTTTATTTTCATATCCTATCTTTAGTAACCATTTCATTCAATTTATATTATTTCAGGAAGACATAGCACAGATAAGGAATCGAATATTATGTGAACTTTTGTCTGGTAGACTGTTGTTATAGATTATAACTGGAAGGTAAATAGCATAAATATCAATAGATCTTGATAGACTAAGTTTTCAAATATTTGGTTTGTAAGTTATGTACCTGCGTTGCAGTAATCCTGTTTGCATCTCTAATAAAATCATGTCGCAATCAGAGGTATTTAGTACTGGTTTAATAAGCTCGCTTGAGCCGAAAGATCACATGTGGGGAAATAGTATGGCACGGATCTGTCTGTCAGTGGACAATTTAATACAGCTTCTCTTATGAAAATACTTGGCCAATTGAAGTCAAATTACATGTTGAGCACCCATGGGATGGGGGAACGGAAGGTCTTCACGGGGTCCGCGTCACATGACCAAGATAGCCACCTAGCCCATAAAAGATAAAAACCATTCAAACATGTTCTCCTCCAGAACCAGTGGGCCAATTGTCACGAAATTTGATGTAGCATTTGGGACTCGGGACCATTTTAGGTTGTTCAAATGATGACCCTTTGATGATCTTCACTTATTTTACACCAAGGTCAAATTGATCACATACACTTTTGTATGAAAAAAGTGCACATTTTATATTTTCGAAAACTATTCCAGCCTCGCGGTAAATTTCTTAATGCAGCTAACTGAAGTAGTGGATTAAGCTACGTGTGCATTCAAGGTAAAGGTCAAACGGATATGAAAATTAAAACTAATTTTCATCAGAAACACTAAGCAATTTGTAACCAAATGTCATATATACACCTTTAGGACAGGAGAAATGAAAAATAACTAAAATACATCTGGTCACTTGGCCGAGGATGGTTGCCATGCCTAGATAAGTAAAAACCATTTAAAAATCTTCTTCTCCAAAACCAGAGTGCCGATTATCATGAAACTTGGTATTTAGAATTGATGACTCGAGCTCATTATAATTTGTTCAAATCATGACCCCGGATTACTTTGACCTGTTTTATACCAAGGTCAAATAGGCGGGCATTGACTTTTGTACAAGAACACGTCAAAACCATGTTCTGACCTATTTTACACCAAGGTCAACTTTGGTCGCATATACTTTTCTGTGTCAAAAGTGAAAACTCTGTACTCTTTGGGAAATATTTGAAAATTGGTAGATGCAGTAAGCTAAATGATCTCATGCAAACACAGGAGTATACAAGGTCATGGTCATTCCTTAACCTTTTCCTTTCAGATATGAAAAGTAAAACTTATTTTCTAATGAAACCTGCGGGCCATTTGTGACAAAGCTTATAGAAACAAGAAAATGAAACTGTAATAAATTGAGTTCAGTCAAATGGCCACCATTCCCATATATATAGAAGTTTACTGAAAATATAGTGTTATTTGGCAAACTATATATATAAGGTTAAAACGCTTAAGAACTCTTCTCCGGAACCAATTGGCCGATTTACATGGAACTTGTTATGTAGCACTTGGGGCTGTTATATATATTCTTCAAATGATGACCCCCGGATGGCTTAGACCTACTTTATGCCAAGGTCATATAAACATTTCCAAATTGGGTACAGGAAAAGTACCTCTGGTCAGTGGCTGTTTTAAAAGATACGTTGAAGACATATAGCCAACTACCGATTATAGTATGCATTTTACCTAGCCCCTTAATTTGGCTAATAGAATGGCTGATTGCGGTATAAAAGTGTGCTTTCATAATGCTAAATTGGTTGCGCTGTCGCCTTGTATTCCCTGACTTCCTGAGATATTTAAACTTGGTCATTGACATGTTATGTAGATACTTGGCTATTTTTCAAAGCTGCCGTTAATGCCCTTTCATATTTTAATGTCTTCCATATTATTGGTATAAAGATATGGTTTAAACAGTTAAAGGCTGATGTTATAGGCTTTTGAAATGCTTTTCCATATATTACCTACATGTGTCTTGGAGCTTCTTTATGCCAAGGTCAAATAGACATTTTTATGGGAAAAGGTAAAAAACATAGCATATTTTTCTAAAACTTTTACAGCCTGTGAGCTACAAAATGGTGGATGCAGTAAGCTAGTTGAATGTAATTGGGTCAAGTTCATGAAATTATAAAAAAGTTGAAATGTATTAACACAGAAAACACTAGTACACCCAACTTCAGATGGAAGCTTTTAGGGACAGAAAAAAATGTAATTGATTAATATGAGTTTGGTCAAATGTTCAATATGGCCGACATGCCCATAAAAGTTAAAAACCCTTCACAAATTTTCTTCCTCGGAAACAATTCACCTTTAATCAGTTCACATGACCAGGATGTCTACCATGGTTTTTGTTTTTTGTCTGATTTGAGGTTTAACGTTCCCGTCAACACTGTAAAGGTCATTTTGGAGACGTTGCTTCTAACTTTGTGGGACTTTTGCCCGACATTGAGATGAAATGATATCTCAAGCCCTGCCGCCAAGTGAAACCAATAGGGTTTATAAGCATGGATGGGCCGACTCGCACCACTTAGCTGTGAGTTGGACCGACCCCTCATATAACCACTAGTGCTTTCTTTTCACTGGGGAGATTGACATGTCATTTTACCTCCCTGCTCGGTTAGAGTCCAACCAAATAGCAAACAACATCTCCAAATTGACTTTAATAAAGTTCAAAGGGAAGGTAAATTTCATAGCAAACTAAAACAACACACTGAGACAAGTTCATAAAGTTTATTGCAATCTTTCAACGTTTTTTAAAAAAATCAACATCTCCATTGAATTTTAATAACCTTAAACACTTTTTTTTGCTGATTTTTAGCTCACCTGACGAGTTATTGTGACCGTGAAATGTTCGTCGTCGTCGTTTGTGGTCCGTCGTGCGTGCAAACAATGTTCTTTTTAACACTCTAGAGGCCATAATTTTGGTTCAGTCAGCATCAAACCTTGTTAGAATGATCATGACAATATGTCGGTCAAGTCTGAATGGGGTTATGTGGGTTCGTAGAAAAAAGTTAACACTGTAGAGGACGCAATTTGTGTCCAATCATCATCAAACATGCTTAGAATGATCGTTTTGACTTTGTTTAGGTCAAAATAGAAGTGAAGGCAATGATCAGGAATCGATACATTAAACCACGGCTCCCATCAGAGACACCAAAGGGAAAGAAACATAATCATGAAACAACAGGCCCTAATTGAAACATCAACAGGGGTGAGCCAAAACGACAGTACTCTCCCACAAATTGGCCAACTGGCTATCCAAAAACAAAATACTGTAAGCGATATAAACACCCAAAGACAAACCGTAACAAAACTAAAACGCATTAGAACAACCACCCTGGTACGGTCATTAAAACGAATAGGGGGGTGGGGGGCTTAAATCGATTTGACATGGACACAATCCTTGTTCTTACTTCCGTCGCGCGCAATTTAGACAAATAATCTGTTCAGTCCGCATGAAGACCTCCTAAAAAGTTCGAATATGGCCCATGTCACGTCAAAAAGTAGGTCAGTAGGTCAAATCATAGAATAACATTGTTAACACTCTAAAGGTGTCTGTAGTACATCCCTTATTTCACTAGGTTTACAAATAGAAGTAAAACAATTACAGTTTACATACAACCTCTGTAGTATGATGGATAGTTCTTAGCACTCTTATTGAAAGGATTAAGAGTTAAAATCCCATTCGAGGAACATTTTTTTCTTTCTATTTTTTAAACTCATAAACAATTTATATCCCCCAGCCAAAACAAAAGAGTTGTTAAGAGGTGAGAATATTATATTTCTTCTGTACATACATACATACAAAACGGGCTGCACAATGCTTCCACGCAGAGCTGAATCCGACCCGCACAAGAGTACTGGTAAACCACTTAGAGGCTCTAAACATGCCAAGGCAAAGCGGTGAGAGTAGGACCGGCCATGCTTATAAAAGCTATTGGTTTCATTGGGCAACAGGACAGGAGATGTCATTTTATCTCTCCCGATGGGCTGGGGGCCGTGATGCATGCTTAAATGCACACACATGCATGCATCCATGGACACATACATGCGTGCTAATATGCATGCGTAGACACATGCATGCGCACTAATGTGCATACACACAAAAATTCACAAATGCACGCATCCACATACCCATGCATGTATACATGCACAAGCACATATATGTATGCATGCACACAGACAAGCATGCACGCACACATGCACTCACACATGCATGCATTCGTGTACATACATGAACGCATGCATGCATGCACGCACCCACAAAAACATGCATGCATGCTTGAATGCACATGCATGCATGCACACACATTCACCCACACTTTCACAAAGGCATCCATGCACATATCCAAGCATGTACACACCTGCATGCATGCATGCATGCACACACTAATGCATGCATGCACACACACATATATGCACACGCTTAGGTATGCATGTATACATACATGCAGTCACACACTCATGAATGCATGCACACAATCACACGTAGCATGCTTGCATACACACGCTCATACATGTATGCACAAAAAACATGCATGTATGCATGCATGCACTCCGGCTTGCATGCATACACACATGCATGAATGCACACACTGATGCATGCATTTACAATCACTCGCATGCACACATACTGATCTGCATGCATGTACACACACATAAGCTCATGCATGCATGCACACTGATATATGCATGCAAGGATGCACATGAGACATGTGATTACATGCATACTCCCATGCATGCACGCGTGCATGTATGCACACATGGATGCATGCACACAGTCACGGAAACATACATGCACACACATATGCTGTGTGCACACGCTAACTCAGGCATACATGCGCACATGAATGCACATACACTCGCACATGCATGTATGCATGCACACGTTGGGGCATTCATCCACAAACACATGCATACATGCATATATGCACTCATGCATGAATGCACTCACACATAACTTGTTCAGCTTAGGCCCTAATGACAAACTATATTGCTTTCTGGCAACTCTTGATGTAGAAATTTATTCTACTTACCCTTCCATTCCAATCCTATTACATCTTGTAAACATCACCGCATGTCTTGTCATGTTAGTTTATACTTATAATATGTTTAAACCAAACTGAAAGTATAGATGCTAGCTAAAGTATATTTATGGTTGGTCGATGCCCAGAATCTTGTCATTTTTAAAAGTTTGTTTTAAACTTAAAAATGTAAACAACAAATTGTGTTCACGCAATAATCATGGTTACAATAATCATGGTTTGCTGATGTTTGCTCGGTGGGGGACGCCTATCTGGATCAGGCGTCTCTTGCCTGATGCCTCCAGCTGACATATCTCATGAGCTACGTCGGTCGGTGTTTGCTCAGAAGGGGATGTGCTGTGTTTGCCGCGTCTTGTCCATCATCCGCTTAGGTTTCAAAACTTCAGGGTTTAGACACACTGATGAAGATCAAAATCAGAAAAGCCTCTGTGTCACTAAATTTCGTATAGCTACACCTTAATTACAGTCCAAAGTTTGAAAGTAATTTATTAAATTATATTATATCAAATCAGAAAAATTCCTGATTGCTGATTACATCTGATTACCACAAATTAGATAATCTATTGCCGCTGATAACAGTTTCAGATTTCGATTATCCTAAACCTGACTCATTTTCCGAGTATCCTAATAAGAGAAAAATATTTTCATTTTAATGAAGTCATAACATTTTCTGAAACTTCATGAAGACTCAATTGTTCTGTTGTACTAAATATTTTGTTTTCTTTGTTTTTGTAGAACGTCGGGCACAAAACACCAAAAATTACAGAATTATGCCAGTGATGAATACAGACGAAAGCCAAGCAGTGACACCCGATTAAAAGTTGAATGGAATGAGTTGACCGAAGTTTTTCGTAGATAAAAATAGAGTTTGAAGTTATCAAACTAATTTCCACGCGATCAGTCAGGAACACAGTTTGGCAACTGTGGAACACATATAACAAGATACAGTTTGGTTTCTGGAAATGGTTGGAACTGATATGACCGAACACACTTTGTGTTTGCTGCATATCTCATATATTGTTAGAAGCCTGTTTTTGAAAATGGCAGTGCAAATACAGAAAATGATAATTCTAGTGGCTGGAATGGTAACCAAAAGTCAAGTGCCTAAACGACAATACTTGTAAACAAAACATAGGCAGCCATTGTCTGTAATATGTCAAAACTGTTACAGAACTATCACTATTCAGTAGCAGAGGACAGTTTTGTGTTTTTCCAAAAGGATTGTTATTGTTGTAACAGCAGTGGAAAGTACTATCTTATGAGAAACTTTTGTTAACGGATCATCAGAAAAAAAAACGAAACGGTATAGGTGTTAAAAGTAGAATAGCTTAATATAACTTTTCTTCAATTTAGAAGATGACACTGATTACTGTTTATTGTTTGATTTCAGGTTTAACGTCCCCGTCAACACGGTAAAGGTCATTTTCGAGACGCTGCTTCCAATTTTGTGGGACTTTTACCCGACATTGGGATGAAATGCCATATCAAGCCCTGTCGCACAATGCACTGATTACTGTACATGGTGAACAGTACATGCAACTGTACAACAGAAGAAATAGATATCCTGCATGATGCTTTCAGGCAGAGCTGAAACCACTTAGAGGATCTAAGCCTGCCCACGCAAAGCGGTAAGAGTGATGGACCGTCCATGGTTATAAACCCTATTGGTTTCATTTGGCGGCATAGATTGAGATGTCATTTCATCTCAGTGTCGGGTAAAAGTCCCCCAAAATTGGAAGCAACGTCTCCAAAATGACATTTACAGTGTTGACAGGGACGTTAAACCTCAAATCAAACAAAACAAAAAAAAACATGTTGAACATTTAATGCAACTATATCACAAGTTAAAAAATCACCTCTTGCAGCGTCCTTTCTCATGTTGTTGTGATACTATATTCCAAGAGGTATCAGCAGAATTTTTTGTCTTATGAATTATCCTGCGTGTTGTCCTTTACACAGTTTTTATCTCCCAAGCTAATAGGTTTGGGGTATATAGAGATCAGCCTGGTGACAAGCCATTCGTCTGTAGATGAAGCCTTGTAATGCCATAACTCAAATGCCCTTTGAGACACATTGATGGTACTTGTTACAATGGTTTTCAAGGCAGAGACTACGAAGAAGCCTAAATATTGGTGCCATAATTTTTTAGCTCACCTAACCGAAGGTCATGGTAAGCCTTTGTGACTGTGAGCTGTCCTGCGTCGTCGTGCGTCGTTCGTCGTACGTGCGTAAACTTTTCTTGTTAACACTCTAGAGGCCACAGTTTTGATCCAATCATCAGTAAACTTGGTCAGAATGATCATAATGACAATATGTCGGTCAAGTATAAATATGGGTCATGTCGGGTCAAAAAGTAAGACACCAGATGAAATCAAAGGAAAACCTTGTTAACACTCTAGAGGCCACAATTTTGGTCCAATCATCCTCAAACTTGCTGAGGATGATCATCTTGATAATATCTTGGTCAAAAAGTTCGAATATGGGTCATGTCGGGTCAAAAAGTAGGTCAGTAGGTCAAACCACAGAAAACCCTTGTTAGCACTCTAGAGGCCACAGTTTTGGTCCAATCATCCTCAATCTTGCCCAGAATGAGCATCCTCAAACCTGCTCAGAATGATCATTCTGACAATATCTCGGTCAAGTTCGAATATGGGTCATGTCGGGTCAAAAAGTAGGTTCAGTAGGTCAAATCATAGCAAAACCTTGTTAAAACTATAGAGGCCACAGTTTTGGTCCAATCTTCCTCAAACTTGGTCAGAATGTTTATCCTGACAATATCTCGGCCAAGTTTGAATATGGGTCATTTCCTATAAAAAATTAGGTCAGTAGGTCAGATCATAGAAAAACATTGTTAACACTCTAGAGGCCACAGTTTTGGTCCAGTCATGCTCAAACTTGATCATAATTATTATCATGACAATATCTCGGTCAATTTCGAATATGGGTCATTTCGGGTCAAAAAGTAGGTCAGTAGGTCAAACCACAGAAAAACCTTATTAGCACTCTAGAGGCCACAGTTTTGGTCCAGTCATCCCCAAACTTGCTCAGAATGATCATTCTGACAATATCTCGGTCAAGTTCGATTATGGGTCATGTCGGCAAAAAAAATAGGTCAGTAGGTCTAATCATAGAAAAAGCTTGTTAACACTCTAGAGACCACAGTTTTTGTCAAATCATCCTCAAACTTACTCAAAACGATCATCCTGACAATATCTCGGTGAAGTTGGAATATGTGTCATGTCGGGTCCAAAAATAGATCAGTAGGTCAAATCATAGAAAAACCTTGTTAAAACTCTAGAGGCCACGGTTTTGGTCAAATCATCCTCAAACTTGCTCAAAATGATCATTCTGACAATATCTCGGTGAAGTTCGAATATGTGTCATGTCGGGTCAAAAATAGGTCAGTAGGTCAAACCATAGAAAAACATTGTTAACACTCTAGAGGCCACAGTTTTGAACAAAAATCATCATCAAACTTGCTCAGAATGATCATCTTTACCATATCTAGGTCAAATTCGAATACGGGTCATGTGGAGTCAAAAGTAGGTCAAATCATAGAAAAACCTGGTTTGCACTCTAGAGGCTGCAATTTTAGTCTAATTATCATCAAACTTGCTCAGTATGATCATCTTGGCAATATCTAGGTCAAATTCGAATATGGGTCATGTGGGGTCAAAAAGTAGGTCAGTAGGTTAAATCATAGAAAAACCTTGTTATCACTCTAGAGGCCACAGTTTTAGTCCAATAATCATCAAACTTGCCCAGAATTGTCCTCTTTTTGTAATACCTTGGTCAGAAGGGGTATTTTATTTGACAGAAAATGCTGTTAGCAAACAGTGCAGACCCTGATCAGATGCCACATTCTGCAACTTCTGATCTGAACCTATGCTGTTTGCCAGGCTACCCCTTCACGGTTTTTCCGCCTTTTAGGGGTTACTGTAACTTTAAACAAATATTCTGTATGATAATACAGTATCTCAAGCAATTCAGACTTTCAGGGTGTTTGGATCATGGCCAAAGTTCTTTTGGCTATTTTTAGAAAAACATTGTCATCACTCCACCTACTTTTATTTCATAATTTTCCCACCATAAGCATGCTACAGATTAGAAATGATTGAAATCAACCATCAGGCTGCAGAAATATAATTGCTGTCAGACATGAAGGGGCGGACCTTTCATCTCAATGCCGGGTAAAAGTCCCACAAAATAGGAAGCAACGTCTCCAAAATGACCTAAATAGTATAAACCTAAAAACAAACAAACAGAATTGGTCAAATCATACTTGAGTCTGCATTTTTGGTTCAAGCTTCATGAAACTTGCCAAGAATGTTTGCCTTTTTAAAATCTTGAATATGTTTGAATATTGGTCATGTGGGATCAAAAACGAGGTGATGAATAGACTTAGGTGAGCGATACAGGACCATCATTGTCCTCTTGTTTAGTTAACTCCACTTCCAGTCTAATAGAATGACTACTTTGTGATTGTCATAACTCCAAGACCCTTCGAGACATATTAATGGTACCTGGCAGAGTTGTAAAGAAGGCGGTCCTTTGCAAAAAAAAAAAAAAGAAACTACCCCTGGTGCCTTATTTGTTTGGGATTTATCTCACATTCCAAAAAAAATAAAGTGACTACTTCAAGATGGCCACAAATCAAATACCCATTGAAACATGTATTTATGGTACATAACACAATTTTTCACAAGGCACAAGAACCACATTCCGTGCCATGGTTTTCCAGTTATCTGTCCTTCATATGAAACAGAATGCCTATTGTGTGATTGCTATATCTCCAGTAGTCTTTGAGATTTGATGATGATTCTTGGAACAGCTGTACATGAGATTAAGCAAGCTTGTCATGTGCAAGACCCACAATTCGATGGCCCTGCTTTTAGAGTTATCTTCCCGGACAGTGGCCGTAACTCCAACAACCTTTCAGATACATTATTTGTACTTGGCACAATTATTCACAATGACGAGACAGCGTGTCATGCACAAGATCAACAAGTCTGGGTGCCATTGTTATTGAACTGTCCCCCCTTCCACCATAATAGAATGACTACCTTGTGATCTTGAAATCTCCAACATCCTTTGAGGCATATTGATGATACTCAGTACAATTTTACATGAGGAAAAGCAGGCGTGTGTTGCACACTAAATACAACTCTGTGTTTCCTTGTTTTTTAGTTCTCTTCCCTGTACATATAATCTTGTGATGGCAAATACTCCAATATTTTTGAGTTTTATCGATGGTACTAGGCACAAAGGTAAACAGGAGGCCATCATGCGGACTGAACAAATTATTTGTCTAAATCGCAACGGAAGTAAGGGCGAGGATTGTGGCCACGTAAAATCGGTTTAAGCCCCCAGTGGAACGTTCGAAGGCGGTTCTTCTGTCGCGGTTTATTTTTTTATATGGTTTGTCTTTGAGCGTTTGTATCGCTTATATTATTTTGTTTTGGATACCCGTTTTTGCCATTTTCTGGGAAAGTAACTGCCCTTTTGGCTGTTGGCTATTGATGTTTCCATTTCGGTCTGTTGTTTCATGTTTGTGTTACTTTCCCTTTCGTGTCTCTGATGGGAACTGTAGGTTAATTGGATCAATTCTTGATCATTGCCTTCACTTCTATTTTGAGAAGGGGTGTCATACGCAAGAACAACAACTCTTGAGTGCCCTGATATTTTATTTATCCCCCGTTCCTATTTAATAGTACGACCACCTCCTGATTACCTTATTTCCAATATGCTTTTAGGCATATTGGTGGTCCTCAGTACAATTGTGCATGAGGTGAAGCAACAGGTGTGTCATGCGCAAGAATTACAACTCTGGGTGCCCTGGTTTTTTGTCATTTCGATATAACGATTTAACCTGACGATATAACCTTAGGATGGCCATGACTTCAATACCCTTTGAGAAATATTGATGGTACTTTGCACAATTGTAAACACGGTATAAAAGTTATGTCATGCGCAAGACCCACACTATGGGTGATATGGTGTTTGAGATAAGTAATAAGTATGGTTAAGTGTGACCAATATATGATCAATATCTCGTCTGCTGAGTGCAATAACGGTGTAACTGACATTTTGGCCAAAATAGTTTTTTTGCATAAATGGGTGCCTTAGGACTTGACACACTTGGTAAATAAGTTCTACAGCTGGATTCTGCCTCAATCATGATTTATTTCAGCTTTTTGGAAATTTTTTTGTCATTTACACCGTTTTTGCTCTGACTTTTAGAAAAAAAGTTGGCGCAAAAACAGTGTAAGTGCACTTACCTCATTTTTGCGCAAAGTTTTTTAATGCCTCAAAAATATTGAATTCTGCTGCTTGATATTTTAGAACAAGCATGTAAGTACCATGCAGAATGTATAAAATGTGACCTATTACCTATCCAGTGCCTTTAATTTACTGCTTTACCAAGTAAAAGGCAAAGAAATAAGGTTTGTACATTTACACCGTTTTAGCGCTGGATGCACTTACACCGTTTCTGCACCAAAAAAGTTGAAAAAACACTAGGCGCAGAAATGGTGTATCAACCCTTAAATTCTAAATATTTCTTTTCAAATGTCATTTATTCAACAATAAACATCACACACAAATGTAAGAAATCACCATGAAGTTAAGAAACCAGCTTATAGTATGGTTTTCTATGCCATTCTTTAATTAAACAGTTTTTTGTCTCTCCTGAAAAGTTGCCATTTTGCACTTACAACGTTATTGCACTCAGCGGACGATCTCAAATACCCTTTGCGACATATTACTGGAACTTGGTACCGATATAAATGCGGTTAAGCAGGTGTGTTATTAGCAAGAATAACAATTCTGAGTTTCCTAGTTTTCTCCCCGGATAGTATGTGATGGCCATGAATCCATTACCCTTTCAGATATATTGTGCTACTTGCAACAAATGCATACAAGGTTGAAAAGGCGTTTCATGTGCACGAACCGCAACTCAGTATACCAGTACTTTGTGCATGGGAAATCTTGGATCTTAATCATGCCCGGAAACGATCCTTTTTATCAATCCGTGAAGTTAGTCTCAATAAACATTCCATATACTGTGGCCATAATAGTGTATTTTAATTATAGTGCACTTTCTATTTGTGATGAATCTTTCGAGGGCTATATTGGCTTTTGGTCGGGAAATTGCCATCTCTTCTGATGGATATATTTAAAGAAGGCAAAGCTCATATTCTGTATGCAATTTTAATTGCGATACATACTTTTTTGTTCAGTGTTTCGTTTATGTAGAGAGGTTAACACTTTCATAGCACATGTTTAAAGCTAACCTGTAGTCATATGTAAATATTGCATGTTTTAATGTTGTTATGTACTGAAGGAAATAGCTATCTGTAGACTTGGAAATTTGCTCTTCAGTGTTTTCTGTTATACGTTGAAAATGCAACTATCAGCTGTGATCTCGTCTCAGAAGGTAAATCTGAGTTTATCGCAATGTTTTATGTCATTATTTTAACAGCTCTGGTCTGACTGTGTGAGGTAAAGGTGACGTGTAGCTTGTGTCACTTTGGGCTTCAACTGATATTGGCTTACAGTTAGACAAGGTCTGCTGTCCTTGCAGCAGGTAAGGGTAAAGGGGAATGTTGTTACTTCTTCTGTTTCTACACTTCCATTCCGTTTCATCTTTATCCTTTGTCCCTCATTTACATCTCCTCTACTATCTCTTTTTTTCCCTTTCTCTTGGAGAAGACACAAATGACCCACAAGAGTAGACATGTTGTTAAAGCCCAAAAATTCAATTAATTTTAACAACTGACGTCGTGAAAGCCTTTGTAAACCCAACTTGGTCAACAGATATGTGTTGGATAATACATACGTTCTTGGTATAAATTTAATATTCCTATATGCTTACACCAACTTTTTACAGTACACACAAGATAAGTAAAACTTCTATAAGAAATCTGCATTTAACAAACCTCGGCAGATTCACATATAGAAAATACATGGTTAGTGTCTTCAATATTAAAATTTTATCGGTGACCCTAAGAAATTTTATAGTGGTGAACTTTAGCAAGACTGTAAAATTGGCAAGGCGAACAGATATTATTTGTTATTAAGGACACTAACCATGTATTAAGTTTAAAGCGCAATCAACAAGATCACGTGATTTTTGCAATTAAAGATGAAAAAAAACACCAACAAAGAATGATGACAGTGTGGGTGGTTAAACTAGATCCAGTGAAATGGCGCTTACACTTGGCATTACGCGACGCCAAAGAGTGCAATGTTAGTGACGTCACTGGGCCACAGATATATCAGAAATAACATAGTCGTTGAAAAACAAATGTTTCTCAACGATTTTATCCTGTTTAAAATCAGCAAAGAGGCCATTTATTTAAGTTTCAAAAATTACTTTTTGAGATTCAGATGTAACAGCATAAACAGCCTCAATTAGCAAAATAGGAGAGACAGAGAAGGTTAAAACTGGCTTAGATTACTGAAAATGTACCTAAAGAAATATAGCAAAGATAATAACCTAAAATATATTTGTTTTTACTGTGTATAAAATCTTGTTTTTTTTAAACTTGAAAATAATGTACATGAAAAGTACACTGGTGTCAGAACTAAAGTTTACACCCTTGTGCAATTGGTCTTCAAGCCAGGTGCACAAATGTAATATAATTTAATATAAATAGTGTACTTGGCGTGCACGTCTCAAGTGCACTTGGTGAAAACTTTAGTTCTGACACCACTGTATATCCGGTCAGTGGCTGAATTATAGATAAGTGTTATATAGAAGGTTTAGGGGCTATTACCGATTATAATAACATAGCATGCTTTCATCTGTCCCGTGTATTTGGCTAATAGAATGGCTGATTGCGGTATAAAAGTTTGTTCTCATAATGCTAAAATTGGCTGCGCAGGTCGCACTATATTCCCCGACTTCCTGAGGTAATTAAACATGGTCATTGACATGTTATATAGATACTCGGCTGATTTTCAGAGCTGCCGTATTTGCTAGTTTATATTAGAATGTCCTCCATATTATTGGTATTAAGAGATTGGTTAGTGAAGGCTATGTTGGAGGCGTTTGAAAATGCTTTTCCATATTAGACACATATATACCTAGCACTCCTAGAGTCCAAAATCAGCACATACTATAGACCCTGATCAGAAGCTGCAAAACCGTGCCAGATTTGTATCGACAATATTTCGGCCAGAAGTAAAGATTATATGTAATTTAGCGCCTTTTAAAATTCAGGAACTCTTCCCAGCTATTAAAGAAAGGATTCTGAATATAGTTATTTGCCAGTTATATCTTAACATAAGGTTCTGTGATATGCCCAGTTAAAATATTAATATCATCTTCATTTGTTTTACATTCGAACATGTTTTGATGTACCTTTAGCTAGTGCAGTCAAAATCGACAATTTCATTGGTTTTGTTGGATTGTATTTTAGTTAAACGACACAGTTTACACTGTATTAGGTCATTTTGCAGCCTGTTTTTTTTATCAAGACTTTTCCTGGGCCGGCTTATACGTAAGCGGTTGACCAGTAGAGTGCATATTTTTTGCAAGAAACTGACAACTGCTGTCTTGAAAATGCTGGAGGGAGAGAATGAGCGTTGAAAAGATTTCATGATCAATCTCCACGAGAGAATGTTGCCGACCCAGAAAGGTATCGAAACCGCGCCCGCCTCATCACCAATCAGAAGCGAATCTGACTGACATTACAAGGTCGGCCCATTTCAAATGTTTTGGCTCACTCATTCTCTATCATACAAGTGATAGACAGCAGATCACAAAAGAGTTGAAAGGTTTGACTGCATACGCATTATTTTTATTCAGCAATATTAAAAGGTAAAAACCAATATCATATACATTGTTATTTTTGTGTTCATGATTTTCTGTTTAAATCCAAGCCCGCATTTTTATGCCCCCAAACTTCGAAGATGTAGAAGGGGCATATTGCTTCTGCTTCGTTCGTTCGTCTGTCCATCGTCCGTCCGCGACGCTTTTGATGCATAGCATAACTTAAGAACTGTGTATGCTAGGGTATATTGATTCCTCAGAGAAAATTATGGGACGCATAGAGCGTAGCAAGTTCAGGTGCCGCAACCAAGTTCAGGTGCCGCAAATTTCTGAGTTCGCTTCCGAGTGTATCTCCAAATCTAGAAGGAGCTCCACTCCCCAGGTTTACTCTGGAAGATGGAAGGTATTTACCAGTTGGAGTAAGGAAAGGAAAATTAATCCAGTCAATCCCTCTTTAGAGGCTTTTTTTTTTTTTTTTTGTTTTGTTTTTGTTACCTGTTCTCTAACCTTAAGTTGTCTATTTCATCTATTATACTCCAAGCCCGCATTTTTATGCCCCCAAACTTCGAAGATGTAGAAGGGGCATATTGCTTCTGCTTCGTTCGTTCGTCTGTCCGTTCGTCCTGCCGCGATGCTTTTGATGCATAGCATAACTAAAGAACTGTGTATGCTAGGGTATATTGATTCCTCATAGAAAATTATGGGACGCATAGAGCGTAGCAAGTTCAGGTGCCGCAACCAAGTTCAGGTGCCGCAAATTTCTGAGTTCGCTTCCGAATGTATCTCCAAATCTAGAAGGAGCTCCACTCTCGAGGTTTACTCTGCAAGATGGAAGGTATTTACCAGTTGGTGTAAGGAAAGGAAAATTAATCCAGTCAATCCCTCTTTAGAGGCTTTTTTTTTGTTACCTGTTCTCTAACCTTAAGTTGTCTATTTCATCTATTATAGGGTACAGATCAGTTATCTCAAACACGTTAAAATACTCGTCGGCGTCAGATATTTCATTCAACCCCATTATCACCGACTTATTCAAGTGTTTTGCACTGCGCCGACCTATTTCCAGGTCTCTTGACTCCAAAAATATATTCTTACATGCGTTTTGTGGTCTTTAACTAAGCTCCTTACGAGCCTTTTAAATCAATCTCTTTTCATCATCTAACTCATAATGCTGGATTTCTAATGGCATTCGCTTCAGCTCGCAGAAGGAGTAGGGGTCATACCTTGTCAATTGCAGAGGGTTGTTTCAGGTATGATAAGAAATGACCCTATTTCACGTCTCACTCAACCTGGTTTTCTGGCTAAAAATCAGCTTCCTGCTTCTATGCCTGAACCTAACAAACAACCAAGGAAACAAGATCAACCAAATAGTGCTTCTCAGTAATAGACTGAGAAGCTACAATTCTACCCAAGGAATGAGTATCACTACGAATTGGGGCTATATGCCTCAGGTAAAAGGATGAAAAGGTGGAATTGGAACGCCAATAAGCAACACGACAAACGTCCTCAAGAGAAATGGAGTTCCAATAAGCCCAAGATGTAGACAAAGCTATAACCTCATGAGCCGAGATCTCCAGAATGATAATTGAGCAGAAGTGAGGTTAGCATAACCAAGCTTAATCATTTAACAAATCCACCTTAAAATAGAGGCCTGAGAAATATCTCCCGAGCCCTTGATGGGAATGAAAAGTCTGTCACGATCAGCTCGAATAGAACTAGACGCTCTCATGTAAAAAAGTAAGGCTTGGGCAGGACACAAAAGTTTCTCATCAGCATCCGATCCACAAATCCTGGAAATACCAGGAATTATTCCGATTGACCTCGGAGTTATCTGACCTTGAGAGACAAAAAAATTTGCCCATAGACTTAACGTAGGGAAAATGTTGTGACAGAAATAGCGACTTGAATTTTAACTCACCTGAGCCAAAGGCTTCAGTGAGCCGATAGTATACCAAGGCTCCGGAGTCCGTCATCTGTCGTCCGTCAATCCGTCGTCCACACTTTCAATGAAGCATATCTCAGAAGGCAGTCGACCAATCTTGTTTAAATTTTATGTGTAGCACCATTGGGCAAGGGGAAAGGCTGCATTAGGTTTTGGAGCTAGTCTAGTTCATTTGTTCCTTCCTTCTTCTTTCTCTCCATATAGAGATAATAGACCAATGTTAAATTCTTAATCAAAGATTTCTCAGGAACTATAAAAGCAAGAAGCATCAAATTTGGTATTCAATAGAATAATGATGACTTATTTTGTGTAAGAGACATTGGGCTTTCTCAGCTTATTTGTTCATCTGTTCTTTCATTCTTCTTTCTCTCCATTTTGACCAATGTTAAATTTTCGTCAAAGATTTCTCAGGAACTATAGAAGCTAGAAGTCTCAAACTTGGAATGCAATGCAATAATCATGACTTATATCCTGTAAGGGTCAGTGGGCTGGATTCTATTAGCAGATTTAGTAGTCAAGTCTGTGAATTGATAAAACTTAAGTTCCTCAGGTGAGCGGTTTAGGCTCATTGAGCCTCTTGTCTAGTGGACCTCTAGCAAGATTGTTCCAATCAGAGCCTCTGGGCCAAAAATACCCACGCCCCTGAGCCCTTCGGTTTTACATTGACTTATATAGGGAAATTGAAAGAAATCTTCTCTGAAACCGCAAGGCCCTGGTCATTTATATTTGGTGTGAAGCTTCATGTAGTGGACCTCTATGAAATTTTGTACGAAGCTTTGTCTGAAAGGCCTCTACCAAGCTTGTTAAAATTATAACCCTGGGGCCAAAAATGGGCCCACCCCGATGTTGCGGCACCTGACTTATATAGGGAAAATCATTTAAAATGTTCTTGTCTGAAACTAGAAGGCCAAGGTCTTTGATATTTGGTATGGAGCTTCTTGTATTTGAACCTCTTCCAAAAATGTTCAAATTACAGCCCTGGGGCCAAAAATGCCCCCCCCCCCCCCCCGGGGCCCACTTATTTTACGTAGACTTATATTAGGAAATGGAAGTCAAGACAATGAAAACCTTCGAAAATGTTCTTGTCTGAAAGCAGAAGGCCAAGGCCTTTGATATTGGGTATGAAGCTTCGTCTTGTGGATTTATACCAACATTGCTCAAATTATAGCCCTGGGACCAAAAATGGCCCCGTCCTGGGAACCCGAAGCTTAATATAGACTTATAAAATAAAAATCTTTAAAAGTCTTCTTGTCTGAAACCAGGATGCTCCGGTCTTTGATATTTGGCATGAAGCTTCACCTTTTAGACCACTACCAAGATTACTCAAATTATAGTCCGGAGCCAATTTTGGCTCTCCCAGGGGCACACTTGTTACTCCATGGATCAGGTGAGCGATCCAGGGCCATTATGGCCCTCTTGTTTGTCTCTTGTAATAAGTGGCTTGGTGGGTAAGAGCACTGCCTCTTTATCATTAGGTCTGTCATCGCTGAAGGTCTATCACCGTTGTAGTTTCGAGCAACTGGGTACACATTTTAGATATAGGAACGAATAACGTTGAGATGATCCCAGCTGATAAAGTCCATTTCCATCTCCTAAGTCCGTTCTCCGTCCCAGAAAAAATGGCTGTTACTCTGTTCTTGAGACCCCTTGTTGATCTATATGCAGCTGCTGCCCGCTGAAATCTGTTTAGGAGATACGTCAGACGGTAGAATCGACCTTGTCTGTCGTCTACTACGTCGACGATCTCTAGAATCTGTGGTATATAGCAAGATGACGCTCCGACAAACGATAGATCACACACATGTGACACCCAAAATCACAGGCAACGTCATCCCTTTTCCGACCAGCTTAGTAATGTCCAGGAGCTCGCTCACAATCCCTTAATGAAAGACGTTGCATTGCGCTCTGGCTTTATGATTTTCAGAAAAAAAATCAGACACGCCTTGTTGTACACATAAAAAATTATGTCCCGAATGCGTGGTTTCTATCCGTAATGGCGTAAATATTGTGCAAGGGACAGACGTGGCCCGTCAGGTAACCAGAACGGGATGAACGTGACCTGACTGGTAAACAGACGTCACTGTTTATTGATTTAACCTTGTTTGCTCAAGGGAATGGAATAGTTAATCAACGACCTTTGAGAGTTCAAAGTTCAAGCGTGGCAAGACTAATCCATGTTTTGGGGGAAGCAGGTTCGGATATTTTTCCACAGGATTTTAAAATTATAAATGATTTTTTGATAATGCCATTATATGGAAGTCGTGGCCAAGTGGGTAGTATGATGCGGTACGAATCTCAGAAAAACAATCTCCCAAATGAAGGCGACTTACCTAAAACATGGACTAGTTCAAAATTAAAAGTGCAGTGACGTCTCACTGCGTTTTGAAAGACTTTAATTAAGCGTGCAGTAATGATTCAAAATTAAAGCACTGAAAGTGCTACTGGGTCCATTGTGTCCGAGTGTGGGTTCGGGAAATAGTCCTGGGCTGAAACTTAAACTATTTCAATTAACTATAAAATTCCAATTTTCAATCAGAACAGTGCTGAATAAACCCCTGATATTTCATTGTTGAATGTTCCAAAATTGAAGTTCAGTGTTTTATACCAGTGCTTCAGCTGAAGTGCACGACCTGCCGGATGCTTTTAGCTTTATGAGTGTTACCATATATGGGTATGGCGGCCATTTTGGTCATGTGACCTGGACCTAAAATGAATCCCCCAATAAATTCGCCTTATCGTCAGGAGCAAAAATATATCTTATACTTTAGTACTGTATTCTGAATCGTTTGCAGGATAAAATGCATTCTTACTTTTCCAATACAAAAGCATACGTGTCAAAGTTTGCCCTAGGCACAAAGAATGTCAAGGTCAACCCAGGGTCACCATTTTAGCACTTTATGATTGGCCTACGTCCCAGATGCTATTTATCTAGTTTCGTTGAAATCTGCCCAGTGGTTCTGGAGAAGACTATTTTTGAAGGGTTTTTACCATATATGGCTTGGTGGTCATTTTGGTCATGTGACCTAGACCCCATGAGCAAATTTTGGTTTTACCCATACCATAGAGGTTCCATATGAAATTTGACTTCAATCGGCCTAACGGTTTCCGAGGAGAAGCAATTCGAAAATTATAACATTTTTAGCCTCGGCGAGGCTATACTAAATGGAATGTAATATTTGGCAAGTTAATTGGTTAGATCTCATTGATATCTATCAGTATGCCAACAATTATTTAAATATTCCAATCGGTTAAGTCACTATCACCAATTTTCACAATCGGGTTACGGACGGACAGACAGACTGACAGAATGACACGGTGATTTTAGGGCACTCTTAGAAAATCAACCGACTTCAGTCGGTCGCTTTTTCTGCCGGTCGTGCAATAGATGGCTTGCCATCCTGATTACGCTTTAAAGCTAGATACAATATTTAGTAGAACGGACGTGCCCAAACTCAGTGATGGTAGAGTCCACTCGGGAAACTCAGGGGTGAACGGGTAAATAAATCAAAGCACTGGCAGCACTGATAGGTCGAGTATCTCTGAGTTGGCCCTAAAGGGGAACTTGTACTGTTTCGTTTTACCCTTAAATAATTATACCCTATACAAACAATGTAGACCTGATCACACACCACATTCTGATCTGGGTCTACACTGTATGCAAAACTCAACATATGATTCAATTCCAGATTCTACATGATTTTTTTTTTTCACGGTCAGTCTCTCCCTTCCGCTGATTCAAGAAGAGCAGTTGTCAGTCTCTAGCGAAAAACGTGCACTATACCGGTTAACCGCTTATGTATAAGCCTGCCCAGCAAAAGCGTGGGTAGGTAAACTGACCGGCTCAAAATTAAGCTAAAATAGTGTTGACTGGGCCGTTAAATTCCAATAAAAACAAACAAAATCTACAGATAACGCTACACTGAAGTCACAGCGGTGCAAATAACACGTTTTTTTTTTTTTGTTGTTTTGTTTTGTTTTCTTTTTGTAAATGACGTTTACCTGGATTCCCTAAAAACCCGCCTATATAAATTTGACCCCCTTAAACCCCACTTTTATATAGTAAAACTGGGATTAACGGCGGTACACATTATTTTTTTTTTCTTATTTTTTAGATGACCGTCAGAACCGTCTCGCCGAGGCAGTTCTAACGAGTACCCACAATCTATTTTTTGAACAGAAATATGATAAATATCAGATTTTCTTATACCTGAAAATTTTCATTTTTTCATTGGTAAAAGTTTCAATATATTTGAATAGGTGTGCTTTCGTAATAAGTGATAGACGCCAGCGATGAAAGCTGTGTGCTAAGTAACTTTAGTTAGATTGGCAAACAATCGACCCGAAAAAGTGCTTTTGTGTGGGTCTAGGAGAGGTAGGAATTTACAGTGATTTCCCACAAAGCATTGATAGTCTCATATTCTCATTCTTCATTTATGCTCGCTACATTTCGTTGGCTGACTTTTTGGACGACCTAATATCCTAATATCAATTCAGGCTGCTAGTAAATCTTCTACGAGTCCATGCTACCATGCATTACACGGTTAATTCGCTTGAACAGGCAACATTAACCCAAGGAAATTGTTCGACTACTTCTGAAGTGGTCGATAGCTGGCCCTTTAAATATTGTGCACAAACCACTGCAGTTCCTCGTATACATAATAGACCTGTATCCATTTGCCCACTCTTTAAAAGAGTAGGCAGGTCTTTTGCTCGTTATTATAGCCTTGGTTCCCTGAAGTGAGTGCTTGCTTGGACATATTATCTTCATAGTCTTCTAAACTACAATAGCCTACATGGATGAACATAAACTTTTGACATATAGACAACATGCATTTAGAAAAAAGGCATAGTTGTGAAACTCAGTTGAGCAGGGTAAAAATCTTGGACAAAGAAGGTGGGGGGGGGGGGGGTGGGGGGGGGGGTGGGGGGCAGGTTGACACATTCATTCTGGACTTCGATAAGGCTTTTGACACACACCCTCATGAACTACGGAAGTTCAAATGATCTGTATTCTGGGGAATAATCTCAAATGGATTGATTCCTTTCTTTGCTACAGAAAACAGCGAGTTGTTGTTAATGGGTGAATCTACGGAGTGGGCTCCAGTTTTGTCTGGGGTCCTACAAGGGGCTGTTCTTGGTCCACTGTTAGTCACACAGCAGAAGAAAAAAATGATGTTTTTCTAAATAAACGGCAGACTTCACTTTTTTAATAGCGACTTCGTTTACAGGACAAAAATCCGAAATTCGAAGACAAAAACATTTTCTCGATCTTCCCAGCCGAAGAAAAAAAAATAATGTTTTTTTTTTTTTTTTTTTTTTTTTTTTTTTTTCAATATCTCGGCTTATAATTGCGATAGAAAGGCGCGGTAAACGGCAGACTTCATCATTTTTATAGCGACTAAGTAAACAGGAAAAAAATCCGAAATTCGAAGACAAAATTTTTTCTCGATCTTCCCAGCAGAAGAAAAAATGATGTTTTTTCTAAATATCTCGGCTAATAATTGCGATAGAAAGGCGCGGTAAACGACACACTTCATCAATTTTATAGCGACTTAGTATTCAAGGAAAAAAAAATAAAAAACGAATTTCGAAGACAAAAGTTTTTCTCGTTTTTCCCAGCAGAAGAAAAAAATAATGTTTTTCTCAATATCTCAGCTAAGAAATGCGATAGGAAGGCGCGGTAAACGGCGTTCTTCATCATTTTTATAGCGACTAATTATATAGAGAAAAAATCCGAAATTCAGAGACAAAAATTTTTCTCTATCTTCCCAGCAGAATACAAAAACGATGTTTTTCTCAATATCTCAGCTAATAAATGCGATAGGAAGGCGCGGTAAACGGCGTTCTTCATCATTTTTATAGCGATTAAGTATAGAGAGAAAAAAAATACGAAATTCGGAGACAAAATTTTTTCTCTATCTTCCCAGCAGAATACAAAAATGATGTTTTTCTCAATATCTCAGCTAATAAATGCGATAGGAAGGCGCGGTAAACGGCGTTCTTCATCATTTTTATAGCGACTAAGTATAGAGAGAAAAAATCCGAAATTCCGAGACAAGAATTTACCTCTATCTTCCCAGCAGAATACAAAAATGATCTCAGCTAATACATGCGATAGGAAGGTGCGGTAAACGGCGTTCTTCATCATTTTTATAGCGACTAAGTATATAGAGAGAAAAAATTCGAAATTCAGAGACAAAAATTTTTCTCGGCCTTCCCAGCAGAAGAAAAAAATGATGTTTTTCTCAATATCTCAGCTAATAAATGCGATAGGAAGGCGCGGTAAACGGCGTTCTTCATCATTTTTATAGCGACTAAGTATAGAGAGAAAAAATCCGAAATTCGGAGACAAACATTTTTCTCTATCTTCCCAGCAGAATACAAAAATGATGTTTTTCTCAATATCTCAGCTAATAAATGCGATAGGAAGGCGCGGTAAACGGCGTTCTTCATCAATTTTATAGCGACTAAGTATAGAGAGAAAAAATCCGAAATTCGGAGACAAAAATTTTTCTCTATCTTCCCAGCAGAATACAAAAATGATGTTTTTCTCAATATCTCAGCTAATAAATGCGATAGGAAGGCGCGGTAAACGGCGTTCTTCATCATTTTTATAGCGACTAAGTATAGAGGGAAAAAATCCGAAATTCGGAGAAAAAAATTTTTCTCTATCTTCCCAGCAGAATACAAAAATGATGTTTTTCTCAATATCTCAGCTAATAAATGCGATAGGAAGGCGCGGTAAACGGCGTTCTTCATTATTTTTATAGCGACTAAGTATAGAGAGAAAAAATCCGACATTCGGAGACAAAATTTTTCTCTATCTTCCCAGCAGAATACAAAAAATGATGTTTTTCTCAATATCTCAGCTAATAAATGCTATAGGAAGGCGCGGTAAACGGCGTTTCTTCATCATTTTCATAGCGACTAAGTATAGAGAGAAAAAATCCGAAATTCGGAGACAAAAATTTTTCTCTATCTTCCCAGCAGAATACAAAAAAGATGTTTTTCTCAATATCTCAGCTAATAAATGCGATAGGAAGGCGCGGTAAAACGGCGTTCTTCATTATTTTTATAGCGACAAAGTATAGAGAGAAAAAATCCGAAATTCGGAGACAAAAATTTTTCTCTATCTTCCCAGCAGAATACAAAAATGATGTTTTTCTCAATATCTCAGCTAATAAATGCGATAGGAAGGCGCGGTAAACGCGTTCTATCATCATTTTTATAGCGACTAAGTATAGAGATAAAAAATCCGAAATTCGGAGAAAAATTTTTTTCTCTATCTTCCCAGCAGAATACAAAAAATGATGTTTTTCTCAATATCTCAGCTAATAAATGCGATAGGAAGGCGCGGTAAACGGCGTTCTTCATCATTTTTATAGCGACTAAGTATAGAGAGAAAAAATCCGACATTCCGAGACAAAAATTTTTCTCTATCTTCCCAACAGAATACAAAAATGATGTTTTTCTCAATATCTCAAGCTAATAAATGCGATAGGAAGGCGCGGTAAACGGCGTTTCTTCATCATTTTTATAGCGACTAAGTATAAGAGAGAAAAAATCCGAAATTCGGAGACAAAAATTTTTCTCTATCTTCCCAGCAGAAGAAAAAAAATGATGTTTTTCTCAATATCTCAGCTAATTAATGCGATAGGAAGGTGCGGTAAACGGCGTTCTTCATCATTTTTATAGCGACTAAGTATAGAGAGAAAAATCCGACATTCGGAGACAAAAATTTTTCTCTATCTTCCCAGCAGAATACAAAAATGATGTTTTTTTCAATATCTCAGCTAATAAATGCGATAGGAAGGCGCGGTAAACGGCGTTCTTCATCATTTTTATAGCGACTAAGTATAGAGAGAAAAAATCCGAAAATTCGGAGGACCAAAAATTTTTCTCTATCTTCCCAGCAGAATACAAAAAATGATGTTTTTCTCAATATCTCAGCTAATTAATGCGATAGGAAGGTGCGGTAAACGGCGTTCTTCATCATTTTTATAGCGACTAAGTATAGAGAGAAAAAATCCGACATTCGGAGACAAAAATTTTTCTCTATCTTCCCAGCAGAATACAAAAAATGATGTTTTTTCTCAATATCTCAGCTAATAAATGCGATAGGAAGGCGCGGTAAACGGCGTTCTTCATCATTTTTATAGCGACTAAGTATAGAGATAAAAAATCCGAAAATTCGGAGAAAATTTTTTTCTCTATCTTCCCAGCAGAATACAAAAATGATGTTTTTCTCAATATCTCAGCTAATAAATGCGATAGGAAGGCGCGGTAAACGGCGTTCTTCATCATTTTTATTAGCGACTAAGTATAGAGAGAAAAAATCCGAAATTCGGAGACAAAAATTTTTCTCTATCTTCCCAGCAGAATACAAAAATGATGTTTTTCTCAATATCTCAGCTAATAAATGCGATAGGAAGGCGCGGTAAACGGCGTTCTTCATCATTTTTATAGCGACTAAGTATAGAGATAAAAAATCCGAAATTCGGAGAAAAATTTTTTTCTCTATCTTCCCAGCAGAATACAAAAATGATGTTTTTCTCTCAATATCTCAGCTAATAAATGCGATAGGAAGGCGCGGTAAACGGCGTTCTTCATCATTTTTATAGCGATTAAGTATAGAGAGAAAAAAAATACGAAATTCGGAGACAAAATTTTTCTCTATCTTCCCAGCAGAATACAAAAATGATGTTTTTCTCAATATCTCAGCTAATAAATGCGATAGGAAGGCGCGGTAAACGGCGTTCTTCATCATTTTTATAGCGACTAAGTATAGAGAGAAAAAAATCCGAAATTCCGAGACAAGAATTTACCTCTATCTTCCCAGCAGAATACAAAAATGATGTTTTTCTCAATATCTCAGCTAATACATGCGATAGGAAGGTGCGGTAAACGGCGTTCTTCATCATTTTTATAGCGACTAAGTATATAGAGAGAAAAAATCGAAATTCAGAGACAAAAATTTTTCTCGGCCTTCCCAGCAGAAGAAAAAAATGATGTTTTTCTCAATATCTCAGCTAATAAATGCGATAGGAGGCGCGGTAAACGGCGTTCTTCATCATTTTTATAGCGACTAAGTATAGAGAGAAAAAATCCGAAATTCGGAGACAAACATTTTTCTCTATCTTCCCAGCAGAATACAAAAATGATGTTTTTCTCAATATCTCAGCTAATAAATGCGATAGGAAGGCGCGGTAAACGGCGTTCTTCATCAATTTTATAGCGACTAAGTATAGAGAGAAAAAATCCGAAATTCGGAGACAAAAATTTTTCTCTATCTTCCCAGCAGAATACAAAAATGATGTTTTTCTCAATATCTCAGCTAATAAATGCGATAGGAAGGCGCGGTAAACGGCGTTCTTCATCATTTTTATAGCGACTAAGTATAGAGGGAAAAAATCCGAAATTCGGAGAAAAAAATTTTTCTCTATCTTCCCAGCAGAATACAAAAATGATGTTTTTCTCAATATCTCAGCTAATAAATGCGATAGGAAGGCGCGGTAAACGGCGTTCTTCATTATTTTTATAGCGACTAAGTATAGAGAGAAAAAATCCGACATTCGGAGACAAAAATTTTTCTCTATCTTCCCAGCAGAATACAAAAATGATGTTTTTCTCAATATCTCAGCTAATAAATGCTATAGGAAGGCGCGGTAAACGGCGTTCTTCATCATTTTTATAGCGACTAAGTATAGAGAGAAAAAATCCGAAATTCGGAGACAAAAATTTTTCTCTATCTTCCCAGCAGAATACAAAAAAGATGTTTTTCTCAATATCTCAGCTAATAAATGCGATAGGAAGGCGCGGTAAACGGCGTTCTTCATTATTTTTATAGCGACAAAGTATAGAGAGAAAAAATCCGAAATTCGGAGACAAAAATTTTTCTCTATCTTCCCAGCAGAATACAAAAATGATGTTTTTCTCAATATCTCAGCTAATAAATGCGATAGGAAGGCGCGGTAAACGGCGTTCTTCATCATTTTTATAGCGACTAAGTATAGAGATAAAAAATCCGAAATTCGGAGAAAATTTTTTTTCTCTATCTTCCCAGCAGAATACAAAAATGATGTTTTTCTCAATATCTCAGCTAATAAATGCGATAGGAAGGCGCGGTAAACGGCGTTCTTCATCATTTTTATAGCGACTAAGTATAGAGAGAAAAAATCCGAAATTCCGAGACAAAAATTTTTCTCTATCTTCCCAGCAGAATACAAAAATGATGTTTTTCTCAATATCTCAGCTAATAAATGCGATAGGAAGGCGCGGTAAACGGCGTTCTTCATTATTTTTATAGCGACTAAGTATAGAGAGAAAAAATCCGAAATTCGGAGACAAAAATTTTTCTCTATCTTCCCAGCAGAATACAAAAATGATGTTTTTCTCAATATCTCAGCTAATTAATGCGATAGGAAGGTGCGGTAAACGGCGTTCTTCATCATTTTTATAGCGACTAAGTATAGAGAGAAAAAATCCGACATTCGGAGACAAAAATTTTTCTCTATCTTCCCAGCAGAATACAAAAATGATGTTTTTCTCAATATCTCAGCTAATAAATGCGATAGGAAGGCGCGGTAAACGGCGTTCTTCATCATTTTTATAGCGACTAAGTATAGAGAGAAAAAATCCGAAATTCGGAGACAAAAATTTTTCTCTATCTTCCCAGCAGAATACAAAAATGATGTTTTTCTCAATATCTCAGCTAATAAATGCGATAGGAAGGCGCGGTAAACGGCGTTCTTCATTATTTTTATAGCGACTAAGTATAGAGATAAAAAATCCGAAATTCAGAGCAGAAATTTTTCTCTATCTTCCCAGCAGAATACAAAAATGATGTTTTTCTCAATATCTCAGCTAATAAATGCAATAGGAAGGCGCGGTAAACGGCGTTCTTCATCATTTTTATAGCGACTAAATATAGAGAGAAAAAATCCGACATTCGGAGAAAAAAATTTTTCTCTATCTTCCCAGCAGAATACAAAAATGATGTTTTTCTCAATATCTCAGCTAATAAATGCGATAGGAAGGCGCGGTAAACGGCGTTCTTCATCATTTTTATAGCGACTAAGTATAGAGAGAAAAAATCCGAAATTCGGAGACAAAAATTTTTCTCTATCTTCCCAGCAGAATACAAAAATGATGTTTTTCTCAATATCTCAGCTAATAAATGCGATAGGAAGGCGCGGTAAACGGCGTTCTTCATCATTTTTATAGCGACTAAGTATAGAGGGAAAAAATCCGAAATTCGGAGAAAAAATTTTTTCTCTATCTTCCCAGCAGAATACAAAAATGATGTTTTTCTCAATATCTCAGCTAATAAATGCGATAGGAAGGCGCGGTAAACGGCGTTCTTCATCATTTTTATAGCGACTAAGTATAGAGAGAAAAAATCCGAAATTCGGAGAAATTTTTTTTCTCTATCTTCCCAGCAGAATACAAAAATGATGTTTTTCTCAATATCTCAGCTAATAAATGCGATAGGAAGGCGCGGTAAACGGCGTTCTTCATCATTTTTATAGCGACTAAGTATAGAGAGAAAAAATCCGAAATTCGGAGACAAAAATTTTTCTCTATCTTCCCAGCAGAATACAAAAATGATGTTTTTCTCAATATCTCAGCTAACAAATGCGATAGGAAGGCGCGGTAAACGGCGTTCTTCATTATTTTTATAGCGACTAAGTATAGAGAGAAAACATCCGACATTCGGAGACAAAAATTTTTCTCTATCTTTCCCAGCAGAATACAAAAATGATGTTTTTCTCAATATCTCAGCTAATAAATGCGATAGGAAGGCGCGGTAAACGGCGTTCTTCATCATTTTCATAGCGACTAAGTATAGAGAGAAAAAATCCGAAATTCCGAGACAAAAATTTTCTCTATCTTCCCAGCAGAAGAAAAAAATGATGTTTTTCTCAATATCTCAGCTAATAAATGCGATAGGAAGGCGCGGTAAACGGCGTTCTTCATTATTTTTATAGCGACTAAGTATAGAGAGAAAAAATCCGAAATTCGGAGATAAAAATTTTTCTCTATCTTCCCAGCAGAATACAAAAATGATGTTTTTCTCAATATCTCAGCTAATAAATGCGATAGGAAGGCGCGGTAAACGGCGTTCTTCATCATTTTTATAGCGACTAAGTATAGAGAGAAAAAATCCGAAATTCGGAGACAAAAATTTTTCTCTATCTTCCCAGCAGAATACAAAAATGATGTTTTTCTCAATATCTCAGCTAATAAATGCGATAGGAAGGCGCGGTAAACGGCGTTCTTCATTATTTTTATAGCGACTAAGTATAGAGAGAAAAAATCCGAAATTCGGAGACAAACATTTTTCTCTATCTTCCCAGCAGAATACAAAAATGATGTTTTTCTCAATATCTCAGCTAATTAATGCGATAGGAAGGTGCGGTAAACGGCGTTCTTCATCATTTTTATAGCGACTAAGTATAGAGAGAAAAAATCCGACATTCGGAGACAAAAATTTTTCTCTATCTTCCCAGCAGAATACAAAAATGATGTTTTTCTCAATATCTCAGCTAATAAATGCGATAGGAAGGCGCGGTAAACGGCATTCTTCATCATTTTTATAGCGACTAAGTATAGAGAGAAAAAATCCGAAATTCCGAGACAAAAATTTTTCTCTATCTTCCCAGCAGAAGAAAAAAATGATGTTTTTCTCAATATCTCAGCTAATAAATGCGATAGGAAGGCGCGGTAAACGGCGTTCTTCATTATTTTTATAGCGACTAAGTATAGAGAGAAAAAATCCGAAATTCGGAGACAAAAATTTTTCTCTATCTTCCCAGCAGAATACAAAAATGATGTTTTTCTCAATATCTCAGCTAATAAATGCGATAGGAAGGCGGGGTAAACGGTGTTCTTCATCATTTTTATAGCGACTAAGTATAGGGGGAAAAATCCGAAATTCGGAGACAAAAAATTTTCTCTATCTTCCCAGCAGAATACAAAAATGATGTTTTTCTCAATATCTCAGCTAATAAATGCGATAGGAAGGCGCGGTAAACGGCGTTCTTCATCATTTTTATAGCGACTAAGTATAGAGAGAAAAAATCCGAAATTCGGAGAAATTTTTTTTTCTCTATCTTCCCAACAGAATACAAAAATGATGTTTTTCTCAATATCTCAGCTAATAAATGCGATAGGAAGGCGCGGTAAACGGCGTTCTTCATCATTTTTATAGCGACTAAGTATAGAGAGAAAAAATCCGAAATTCGGAGACAAAAATTTTTCTCTATCTTCCCAGCAGAATACAAAAATGATGTTTTTCTCAATATCTCAGCTAATAAATGCGATAGGAAGGCGCGGTAAACGGCGTTCTTCATTATTTTTATAGCGACTAAGTATAGAGAGAAAAAATCCGACATTCGGAGACAAAAATTTTTCTCTATCTTCCCAGCAGAATACAAAAATGATGTTTTTCTCAATATCTCAGCTAATAAATGCTATAGGAAGGCGCGGTAAACGGCGTTCTTCATCATTTTTATAGCGACTAAGTATAGAGAGAAAAAATCCGAAATTCGGAGACAAAAATTTTTCTCTATCTTCCCAGCAGAATACAAAAAAGATGTTTTTCTCAATATCTCAGCTAAAAAATGCGATAGGAAGGCGCGGTAAACGGCGTTCTTCATTATTTTTATAGCGACAAAGTATAGAGAGAAAAAATCCGAAATTCGGAGACAAAAATTTTTCTCTATCTTCCCAGCAGAATACAAAAATGATGTTTTTCTCAATATCTCAGCTAATAAATGCGATAGGAAGGCGCGGTAAACGGCGTTCTTCATCATTTTTAAAGCGACTAAGTATAGAGAGAAAAAATCCGAAATTCGGAGAAAATTTTTTTTCTCTATCTTCCCAGCAGAATACAAAAATGATGTTTTTCTCAATATCTCAGCTAATAAATGCGATAGGAAGGCGCGGTAAACGGCGTTCTTCATCATTTTTATAGCGACTAAGTATAGAGAGAAAAAATCCGAAATTCGGAGACAAAAATTTTTCTCTATCTTCCCAGCAGAATACAAAAATGATGTTTTTCTCAATATCTCAGCTAATAAATGCGATAGGAAGGCGCGGTAAACGGCGTTCTTCATTATTTTTATAGCGACTAAGTATAGAGAGAAAAAATCCGAAATTCGGAGACAAAAATTTTTCTCTATCTTCCCAGCAGAATACAAAAATGATGTTTTTCTCAATATCTCAGCTAATAAATGCGATAGGAAGGCGCGGTAAACGGCGTTCTTCATCATTTTTATAGCGACTAAATATAGAGAGAAAAAATCCGAAATTCGGAGACAAAATTTTTTCTCTATCTTCCCAGCAGAATACAAAAATGATGTTTTTCTCAATATCTCAGCTAATAAATGCGATAGGAAGGCGCGGTAAACGGCGTTCTTCATCATTTTTATAGCGACTAAGTATAGAGAGAAAAAATCCGAAATTCGGAGACAAAAATTTTTCTCTATCTTCCCAGCAGAATACAAAAATGATGTTTTTCTCAATATCTCAGCTAATAAATGCGATATGAAGGCGCGGTAAACGGCGTTCTTCATCATTTTTATAGCGACTAAGTATAGAGGGAAAAAATCCGAAATTCGGAGAAAATTTTTTTTCTCTATCTTCCCAGCAGAATACAAAAATGATGTTTTTCTCAATATCTCAGCTAATAAATGCGATAGGAAGGCGCGGTAAACGGCGTTCTTCATCATTTTTATAGCGACTAAGTATAGAGAGAAAAAATCCGAAATTCGGAGAAAATTTTTTTTCTCTATCTTCCCAGCAGAATACAAAAATTATGTTTTTCTCAATATCTCAGCTAATAAATGCAATAGGAAGGCGCGGTAAACGGCGTTCTTCATCATTTTTATAGCGACTAAGTATAGAGAGAAAAAATCCGAAATTCGGAGACAAAAATTTTTCTCTATCTTCCCAGCAGAATACAAAAATGATGTTTTTCTCAATATCTCAGCTAATAAATGCGATAGGAAGGCGCGGTAAACGGCGTTCTTCATTATTTTTATAGCGACTAAGTATAGAGAGAAAAATCCGACATTCGGAGACAAAAATTTTTCTCTATCTTCCCAGCAGAATACAAAAATGATGTTTTTCTCAATATCTCAGCTAATAAATGCGATAGGAAGGCGCGGTAAACGGCGTTCTTCATCATTTTTATAGCGACTAAGTATAGAGAGAAAAAATCCGAAATTCGGAGACAAAAATTTTTCTCTATCTTCCCAGCAGAATACAAAAAAGATGTTTTTCTCAATATCTCAGCTAATAAATGCGATAGGAAGGCGCGGTAAACGGCGTTCTTCATCATTTTTATAGCGACTAAGTATAGAGGGAAAAAATCCGAAATTCGGAGAAATTTTTTTTTCTCTATCTTCCCAGCAGAATACAAAAATGATGTTTTTCTCAATATCTCAGCTAATAAATGCGATAGGAAGGCGCGGTAAACGGCGTTCTTCATCATTTTTATAGCGACTAAGTATAGAGAGAAAAAATCCGAAATTCGGAGAAAATTTTTTTTCTCTATCTTCCCAGCAGAATACAAAAATTATGTTTTTCTCAATATCTCAGCTAATAAATGCAATAGGAAGGCGCGGTAAACGGCGTTCTTCATCATTTTTATAGCGACTAAGTATAGAGAGAAAAAATCCGAAATTCGGAGACAAAAATTTTTCTCTATCTTCCCAGCAGAATACAAAAATGATGTTTTTCTCAATATCTCAGCTAATAAATGCGATAGGAAGGCGCGGTAAACGGCGTTCTTCATTATTTTTATAGCGACTAAGTATAGAGAGAAAAAATCCGACATTCGGAGACAAAAATTTTTCTCTATCTTCCCAGCAGAATACAAAAATGATGTTTTTCTCAATATCTCAGCTAATAAATGCGATAGGAAGGCGCGGTAAACGGCGTTCTTCATCATTTTTATAGCGACTAAGTATAGAGAGAAAAAATCCGAAATTCGGAGACAAAAATTTTTCTCTATCTTCCCAGCAGAATACAAAAAAGATGTTTTTCTCAATATCTCAGCTAATAAATGCGATAGGAAGGCGCGGTAAACGGCGTTCTTCATTATTTTTATAGCGACAAAGTATAGAGAGAAAAAATCCGAAATTCGGAGACAAAAATTTTTCTCTATCTTCCCAGCAGAATACAAAAATGATGTTTTTCTCAATATCTCAGCTAATAAATGCGATAGGAAGGCGCGGTAAACGGCGTTCTTCATCATTTTTATAGCGACTAAGTATAGAGAGAAAAAATCCGAAATTCGGAGAAAAATTTTTTTCTCTATCTTCCCAGCAGAATACAAAAATGATGTTTTTCTCAATATCTCAGCTAATAAATGCGATAGGAAGGCGCGGTAAACGGCGTTCTTCATCATTTTTATAGCGACTAAGTATAGAGAGAAAAAATCCGAAATTCGGAGACAAACATTTTTCTCTATCTTCCCAGCAGAATACAAAAATGATGTTTTTCTCAATATCTCAGCTAATAAATGCGATAGGAAGGCGCGGTAAACGGCGTTCTTCATCAATTTTATAGCGACTAAGTATAGAGAGAAAAAATCCGAAATTCGGAGACAAAAATTTTTCTCTATCTTCCCAGCAGAATACAAAAATGATGTTTTTCTCAATATCTCAGCTAATAAATGCGATAGGAAGGCGCGGTAAACGGCGTTCTTCATTATTTTTATAGCGACTAAGTATAGAGAGAAAAAATCCGAAATTCGGAGACAAAAATTTTTCTCTATCTTCCCAGCAGAATACAAAAATGATGTTTTTCTCAATATCTCAGCTAATAAATGCGATAGGAAGGCGCGGTAAACGGCGTTCTTCATCATTTTTATAGCGACTTAGTATAGAGAGAAAAAATCCGAAATTCGGAGACAAAAATTTTTCTCTATCTTCCCAGCAGAAGAAAAAAATGATGTTTTTCTCAATATCTCAGCTAATAAATGCGATAGGAAGGCGCGGTAAACGGCGTTCTTCATCATTTTTATAGCGACTAAGTATAGAGATAAAAAATCCGAAATTCGGAGACAAAAATTTCTCTCTATCTTCCCAGCAGAATACAAAAATGATGTTTTTCTCAATATCTCAGCTAATAAATGCGATAGGAAGGCGCGGTAAACGGCGTTCTTCATCATTTTTATAGCGACTAAATATAGAGAGAAAAAATCCGAAATTCGGAGAAAAATTTTTTTCTCTATCTTCCCAGCAGAATACAAAAATGATGTTTTTCTCAATATCTCAGCTAATAAATGCGATAGGAAGGCGCGGTAAACGGCGTTCTTCATCATTTTTATAGCGACTAAGTATAGAGAGAAAAAATCCGAAATTCGGAGAAAATTTTTTTTCCCTATCTTCCCAGCAGAATACAAAAATGATGTTTTTCTCAATATCTCAGCTAATAAATACGATAGGAAGGCGCGGTAAACGGCGTTCTTCATCATTTTTATAGCAACTAAGTATAGAGAGAAAAAATCCGAAATTCGGAGACAAAAATTTTTCTCTATCTTCCCAGCAGAATACAAAAATGATGTTTTTCTCAATATCTCAGCTAATAAATGCGATAGGAAGGCGCGGTAAACGGCGTTCTTCATCATTTTTATAGCGACTTAGTATAGAGAGAAAAAATCCGAAATTCGGAGACAAAAATTTTTCTCTATCTTCCCAGCAGAAGAAAAAAATGATGTTTTTCTCAATATCTCAGCTAATAAATGCGATAGGAAGGCGCGGTAAACGGCGTTCTTCATCATTTTTATAGCGACTAAGTATAGAGATAAAAAATCCGAAATTCGGAGACAAAAATTTCTCTCTATCTTCCCAGCAGAATACAAAAATGATGTTTTTCTCAATATCTCAGCTAATAAATGCGATAGGAAGGCGCGGTAAACGGCGTTCTTCATCATTTTTATAGCGACTAAATATAGAGAGAAAAAATCCGAAATTCGGAGAAAAATTTTTTTCTCTATCTTCCCAGCAGAATACAAAAATGATGTTTTTCTCAATATCTCAGCTAATAAATGCGATAGGAAGGCGCGGTAAACGGCGTTCTTCATCATTTTTATAGCGACTAAGTATAGAGAGAAAAAATCCGAAATTCGGAGAAAATTTTTTTTCCCTATCTTCCCAGCAGAATACAAAAATGATGTTTTTCTCAATATCTCAGCTAATAAATACGATAGGAAGGCGCGGTAAACGGCGTTCTTCATCATTTTTATAGCAACTAAGTATAGAGAGAAAAAATCCGAAATTCGGAGACAAAAATTTTTCTCTATCTTCCCAGCAGAATACAAAAATGATGTTTTTCTCAATATCTCAGCTAATAAATGCGATAGGAAGGCGCGGTAAACGGCGTTCTTCATCATTTTTATAGCGACTAAATATAGAGAGAAAAAATCCGAAATTCGGAGAAAAAATTTTTTCTCTATCTTCCCAGCAGAATACAAAAATGATGTTTTTCTCAATATCTCAGCTAATAAATGCGATAGGAAGGCGCGGTAAACGGCGTTCTTCATCATTTTTATAGCGACTAAGTATAGAGAGAAAAAATCCGAAATTCGGAGACAAAAATTTTTCTCTATCTTCCCAGCAGAATACAAAAATGATGTTTTTCTCAATATCTCAGCTAATAAATGCGATAGGAAGGCGCGGTAAACGGCGTTCTTCATTATTTTTATAGCGACTAAGTATAGAGATAAAAAATCCGAAATTCGGAGACAAAAAATTTTCTCTATCTTCCCAGCAGAATACAAAAATGATGTTTTTCTCAATATCTCAGCTAATAAATGCGATAGGAAGGCGCGGTAAACGGCGTTCTTCATCATTTTTATAGCGAGTAAATATAGAGAGAAAAAATCCGAAATTCGGAGAAAAAATTTTTTCTCTATCTTCCCAGCAGAATACAAAAATGATGTTTTTCTCAATATCTCAGCTAATAAATGCGATAGGAAGGCGCGGTAAACGGCGTTCTTCATCATTTTTATAGCGACTAAGTATAGAGAGAAAAAATCCGAAATTCGGAGACAAAAATTTTTCTCTATCTTCCCAGCAGAATACAAAAATGATGTTTTTCTCAATATCTCAGCTAATAAATGCGATAGGAAGGCGCGGTAAACGGCGTTCTTCATCATTTTTATAGCGACTAAGTATAGAGGGAAAAAATCCGAAATTCGGAGAAAAAATTTTTTCTCTATCTTCCCAGCAGAATACAAAAATGATGTTTTTCTCAATATCTCAGCTAATAAATGCGATAGGAAGGCGCGGTAAACGGCTTTCTTCATCATTTTTATAGCGACTAAGTATAGAGAGAAAAAATCCGAAATTCGGAGAAAATTTTTTTTCTCTATCTTCCCAGCAGAATACAAAAATGATGTTTTTCTCAATATCTCAGCTAATAAATGCGATAGGAAGGCGCGGTAAACGGCGTTCTTCATCATTTTTATAGCGACTAAGTATAGAGAGAAAAAATCCGAAATTCGGAGACAAAAATTTTTCTCTATCTTCCCAGCAGAATACAAAAATGATGTTTTTCTCAATATCTCAGCTAATAAATGCGATAGGAAGGCGCGGTAAACGGCGTTCTTCATTATTTTTATAGCGACTAAGTATAGAGAGAAAAAATCCGACATTCGGAGACAAAAATTTTTCTCTATCTTCCCAGCAGAATACAAAAATGATGTTTTTCTCAATATCTCAGCTAATAAATGCTATAGGAAGGCGCGGTAAACGGCGTTCTTCATCATTTTTATAGCGACTAAGTATAAAGAGAAAAAATCCGAAATTCGGAGACAAAAATTTTTCTCTATCTTCCCAGCAGAATACAAAAAAGATGTTTTTCTCAATATCTCAGCTAATAAATGCGATAGGAAGGCGCGGTAAACGGCGTTCTTCATTATTTTATAGCGACAAAGTATAGAGAGAAAAAATCCGAAATTCGGAGACAAAAATTTTTCTCTATCTTCCCAACAGAATACAAAAATGATGTTTTTCTCAATATCTCAGCTAATAAATGCGATAGGAAGGCGCGGTAAACGGCGTTCTTCATCATTTTTATAGCGACTAAGTATAGAGAGAAAAAATCCGAAATTAGGAGACAAAAAACCGCATACATCATCTTTTGGAGAGACTTTGTATGTAGTCTTGTTTTTTTTTTTGTTTTTTTTTTTTTCTTGTTCTGTTGTTCTGCTAACTTGACCATTTCTTCTGTTGGTTTAGTTGTTTTGCTAATATGACCATTTTCTACTGGTTCTGCTCTTATTTGAAAAGTTCGTTCTGCTCGTTCTGCTGTTCTGTTGTTCTGCTATCTTGACCAATCCGTTCTGCTCGTTCTGCTTTTCTGCTAGCTTGACCAATCCGTTCTGCTCGTTCTGCTGTTCTGCTATTCTGCTAGCTTGACCAATCCGTTCTGCTCGTTCTGCTGTTCTGCTATTCTGCTAGCTTGACCAATCCGTTCTGCTCGTTCTGCTGTTCTGCTAGCTTGACCAATCCGTTCTGCTCGTTCTGCTGTTCTGCTAACTTGACCATTTCGTTCTGCTCGTTCTGCTGTTCTGCTAACTTGACCATTTCGTTCTGCTCGTTCTGCTGTTCTGCTAACTTGACCATTTCGTTCTGCTCGTTCTGCTGTTCTGCTAACTTGACCATTTCGTTCTGCTCGTTCTGCTGTTCTGCTAACTTGACCTGGCTCACTTATGAGGCCTAAATGGCTAGTCTGCCCAAGGAAACATACACACTTCCATCACGAAAACAGGCCCTGTCTAAATGTATTGGAAATTTAAATCCAAAATAAATAACTTTTCTTTTGAAAATTCTGATATTTTTCTTATTTCTGCTCGAAACCTAGATTGCGGGGACTCGATAAAACCGACTCGATGGGGCGGTTCTATCGAGTACCCAGAATCTAAGTTTTTTTTTTATCATAAATAAGAAAAAATAGCGTTTAACCCTATATACCCCAGTTTTGCTGTATAAAAGTGTGGTTCAAGGGGGTCAAAATTATATAGGCGTGCTTTCGTGATGATAATATCAGTTCTGCGATGTCTTCCTTGATTTCAAAGGATAGACTTTTTATAGAACATACTTTATGGACCGCCTTAGATGAAATTTGGTCGAACTTGGTTCGATATATCATTGCCACTTAAAATATTTTATTTGATTTGGGTGACATTGACCTTAAATATATGAATTTGTCAAGTTAAAACTTTATCTTCTTTGCAGCGTCGTATTCGTGTTCATGTTGATGCGACGTTGCTTAGACGTTGGTCAAGGATTCAGACAAAAAGTCTGGTTCGAACGAACACTAGAAAATCATCTATAATCAACGAGCATAATCAGACACCGCATTGGAGTGTTTTGTTTTGTTTGATTTGAGGTTTAACGTCCCCGTCAACACTGTATAGGTCATTGTGTTTGATTTGAGGTTTAACGTCCCCGTCAACACTATTTAGGTCATTTTGAAGACGTTGCTTCCCATTTTGTGAGACTTCTACCCAAAATTGAGATGAAATGACTTCTCAATCCCTGCCGTCATATAAAACCAAAAGGGTTTATATGCATGGTCGGGCCGACTCGCAGCAGTTTTCCTGGGCAGGCTTAGGCCTTCTAAGCAGATTACCAGTACTAATGTTCGGTCGCGATCAGCTCTGCGTGGAAGCATCGTGCAGCCCATATATTTCTTTAAGCCTCGATGGGTGGGGACTTAATATAGGTCATTTTGGAGGCGTTGTTTCCGATTTTGTGTGAGTTTTACCCGACATTGAGATAAAATGACGTCTAAAAGCCTGTCGTCCGATGTTTATAAGCTTGGTCCGTACCGCTTTGCCTGGGCAGGCTTAGATCGTCTAAGCGGTTTACCAGTATTCGTATGCGGTCGGATTCAGCTCTGCGTGGGAGCATCATGTAGCTCATCTATTTCTTCAGTCCCCGGTGGACGAGGGCGACTCATTTGAGTGTGTCCTTTGTGTTGTTACGTTACTATACTTGTTGAACTCTCTCTCTCTCTCTCTCTCTCTCTCTCTCTCTCTCTCTCTCTCTCTCTCTCTCTCTCTCTCTCTCTCTCTCTCTGTGTTAAATACAAAACACAATTGTCGCCCTTCTGAAGCGGACGATCGGCTATACATAACCCTAAGGGGTCAAATCATAATTTGGATACTACACTCCGAATTCCAAAGACCATCCAATGACCAAGTTTCAGAATTGTAACTCCAAAGGTTTAGAAGATCTGACCATGGCCAGCTTTTTGACCTTTGACCTTGGGGGTCAAGGCCACACTTAAAGGGGCCCAGTACACCATACATTCCAATGACAATCCAATGGCCAAGTTTCAGAAGTGTAACTCCACCGGTTAAGAAGATATGACCATGTCCTCCTTTTTGACCCGTGACTTTGGAGATCAAAGTCTAAGGACCATCTAATGATCAAGTTTCAGGAGTGTAACTCCAACGGTTTAGAAGATAGCAACATGTCCTAGTTGTTGACCTTTGACCTTGGGGGTCAAAGTCATACTCAAAGGGGCCCAGTACACCCTACATTTCAAGGACTATCCAATGACCAAATTTCAAAAGTGTAACGCCAACGGTTTAGAAGATATGACCATGTCCTACTTTTTGACCTTTGACCTTGGTGCCAAGCACGATTTTCTTCGCCAAATCGAATGTCAAACTAGGATTTTGAATGTCAAAATACGATATTCCGCGCCAAATCGAATGTCAAACTAGGATTTTGAATGTCAAAATACGATATTCAGCGCCAAATCGAATGTCAAACTAGGATTTTGAATGTCAAAATACGATATTAAGCGCCAAATCGAATGTCAAACTAGGATTTTGAATGTCAAAATACGATATTCAGCGCCAAATCGAATGTCAAACTAGGATTTTGAATGTCAAAATACGATTTTCTTCGCCAAATCGAATGTCAAACTAGGATTTTGAATGTCAAAATACGATATTCAGCGCCAAATCGAATGTCAAACTAGGATTTTGAATGTCAAAATACGATATTCAGCGCCAAATCGAATGTCAAACTAGGATTTTGAATGTCAAAATACGATATTCAGCGCCAAATCGAATGTCAAACTAGGATTTTGAATGTCAAAATACGATTTTCTTCGCCAAATCGAATGTCAAACTAGAATTTTGTATGTCAAAATACGATATTCAGCGCCAAATCGAATGTCAAACTAGGATTTTGAATGTCAAAATACGATATTCAGCGCCAAATCGAATGTCAAACTAGGATTTTGAATGTCAAAATACGATATTCAGCGCCAAATCGAATGTCAGACTAGGATTTTGAATGTCAAAATACGATATTCAGCGCCAAATCGAATGTCAAACTAGGTTTTTGAATGTCAAAATACGATTTTCTTCGCCAAATCGAATCTCAAACTAGGATTTTGAATGTCAAAATACGATATTCAGCGCCAAATCGAATGTCAAACTAGGATTTTGAATGTCAAAATACGATATTCAGCGCCAAATCGAATGTCAAACTAGGATTTTGAATGTCAAAATACGATTTTCTTCGCCAAATCGAATGTCAAACTAGGATTTTGAATGTCAAAATACGATATTCATCGCCAAATCGAATGTCAAACTAGGATTTTGAATGTCAAAATACGATTTTCTTCGCCAAATCGAATGTCAAACTAGGATTTTGAATGTCAAAATACGATTTTCTTCGCCAAATCGAATGTCAAACTAGGATTTTGAATGTCAAAATACGATTTTCTTCGCCAAATCGAATGTCAAACTAGGATTTTGAATGTCAAAATACGATTTTCTTCGCCAAATCGAATGTCAGACTAGGATTTTGAATGTCAAAATACGATTTTCTTCGCCAAATCGAATGTCAGACTAGGATTTTGAATGTCAAAATACGATATTCAGCGCCAAATCGAATGTCAGACTAGGATTTTGAATGTCAAAATACGATTTTTTTCGCCAAATCGAATGTCAGAATAGAATTTTGAATGTCAAAATACGATTTTCTTCGCCAAATCGAATGTCAAACTAGGATTTTGAATGTCAAAATACGATTTTCTTCGCCCAATCGAATGTCAAACTAGGATTTGGAATGTCAAAATACGATTTTCTTCGCCAAATCGAATGTCAAACTAGGATTTTGAATGTCAAAATACGATTTTCTTCGCCAAATCGAATGTCAAACTAGGATTTTGAATGTCAAAATACGATATTCAGCGCCAAATCGAATGTCAAACTAGGATTTTGAATGTCAAAATACGATTTTCTTCGCCAAATCGAATGTCAAACTAGGATTTTGAATGTCAAAATACGATATTCAGCGCCAAATCGAATGTCAAACTAGGATTTTGAATGTCAAAATACGATATTCAGCGCCAAATCGAATGTCAGACTAGGATTTTGAATGTCAAAATACGATATTCAGCGCCAAATCGAATGTCAAACTAGGTTTTTGAATGTCAAAATACGATTTTCTTCGCCAAATCGAATCTCAAACTAGGATTTTGAATGTCAAAATACGATATTCAGCGCCAAATCGAATGTCAAACTAGGATTTTGAATGTCAAAATACGATATTCAGCGCCAAATCGAATGTCAAACTAGGATTTTGAATGTCAAAATACGATTTTCTTCGCCAAATCGAATGTCAAACTAGGATTTTGAATGTCAAAATACGATATTCATCGCCAAATCGAATGTCAAACTAGGATTTTGAATGTCAAAATACGATTTTCTTCGCCAAATCGAATGTCAAACTAGGATTTTGAATGTCAAAATACGATTTTCTTCGCCAAATCGAATGTCAAACTAGGATTTTGAATGTCAAAATACGATTTTCTTCGCCAAATCAAATGTCAAACTAGGATTTTGAATGTCAAAATACGATTTTCTTCGCCAAATCGAATGTCAGACTAGGATTTTGAATGTCAAAATACGATTTTCTTCGCCAAATCGAATGTCAGACTAGGATTTTGAATGTCAAAATACGATATTCAGCGCCAAATCGAATGTCAGACTAGGATTTTGAATGTCAAAATACGATTTTTTTCGCCAAATCGAATGTCAGAATAGAATTTTGAATGTCAAAACAGGGCCTGACAAATCCAAAAATTTTCAACTTGCCAACCGGGCAAGTAAAATATTTTTGCACTTGCCCAGCTCAAAATCCTACTTGCCCAGGATTTTGGGACTCAAAGTGGATTTGGATGGGGGGTGTGGGGGTGACAATGATGACGACCGACATTTTTAAATATAATCCAATTTTTCTGTCAAGTTTCAAGCACAACCACTTTCCATTAGGATCTAGTTATTTCATGTTTGTGTTTCTTTCTCTTTGGGGTCTCTGATGGGAGCTCAGGGTTAATTGTAACGATTCCTGATCATTGCATTCACTTCTATTTATTTCCCTGTATGCGGTAATACGGTAGAAAATACTGTTGTTGTCATAGTCAATAACAGTACTTTTTCAAATTAATTGACATAATACCTTTACCGATTAGCAATTTAAGATACAGTTATATAAACTCATTTAGCTTGACACGCATGATGAACAAAAGCTGCCGATATAGAGCTGCTCAAAAGATCAGAAGTGTCAGGGCAGCGAGATAAAAGATTAAAAGAATGCAATTTATTTAGCTTGAACCACAAGACGAGGACCCCCTCGATCAAAACGAACCCAAACTTTCACACCCGCCCTACAAGCAAGTTCAATGCGATCATCATTTCCGCCATCCAAATCGTCGTCCATAAACCACCACTCCCATTTTTCTGCACGTGCTCGGTAAATGACGTCATCCGACCCCAGCAACCCTACACGTGTTTAACGTCACTGTTTTATTTTAATGGGGCGTATCTCTTTCAATAAAAAAAAATGTTTGGAACCGGTTAAAAAATATTTTCTCGCTAGCTAAACGGTTGTGGATAGAGGCGCGACCAATCTGCGGTTACCAATATTAAAAAATTCGACTTTTCCCGCCAGCGTCTGCTTTTTGGCGCCAAAACATAACCATTCACGAGATAGTAGAATAGTCCGTTTTTACTACCGTCAGATGTATGAAATCGTCTTAGGAGCTATTAAATCATTTTCACGTTGATTGTGGATTAAATTTTATGGCAGGGATAAACGCAAATTAGAGACATAACTTAATCTTATTTTCACACCTTGTCACGCTTCTCGATAGCGCTGGTAGTACACACTACACCAGAAATGAAAGACACGCACCGCCGGGCAATCGTGTTTAATTGGTAATTATATGACAGGGATTAACAATAGTGTCATAATTGAACCGTTATAAAAGCATAGATGGTTTTGTCACTGAATTGCCGACAAAGCGGATATTATTGTGATTTACTTACGGGTCTAGTTTTACCGTATTTAAGGACTGAAAAGACTGACAGTTGTAGTCGATTTTTTTGCACTTGCCCGACCGGGCGTCGAAAGGTCAAAGTGCACCTGCCCGGCGCGATTTCGGACTTGTCCCGGGCGGCCGGGCAATGGATTTGTCAGCCCCTGGTCAAAATACGATTTTCTTCGCCAAATCGAATGTCAAACTAGGATTTTGAATGTCAAAATACGATTTTCTTCGCCCAATCGAATGTCAAACTAGGATTTGGAATGTCAAAATACGATTTTCTTCGCCAAATCGAATGTCAAACTAGGATTTTGAATGTCAAAATACGATTTTCTTCGCCAAATCGAATGTCAAACTAGGATTTTGAATGTCAAAATACGATATTCAGCGCCAAATCGAATGTCAAACTAGGATTTTGAATGTCAAAATACGATTTTCTTCGCCAAATCGAATGTCAAACTAGGATTTTGAATGTCAAAATACGATATTCAGCGCCAAATCGAATGTCAAACTAGGATTTTGAATGTCAAAATACGATTTTCTTCGCCAAATCGAATGTCAAACTAGGATTTTGAAGGTCAAAATACGATATTCAGCGCCAAATCGAATGTCAAACTAGGATTTTGAATGTCAAAATACGATATTCAGCGCCAAATCGAATGTCAAACTAGGATTTTGAATGTCAAAATACGATATTCAGCGCCAAATCGAATGTCAAACTAGGATTTTGAATGTCAAAATACGATTTCCTTCGCCAAATCGAATGTCAAACTAGGATTTTGAATGTCAAAATACGATTTTCTTCGCCAAATCGAATGTCAAACTAGGATTTTGAATGTCAAAATACGATATTCAGCGCCAAATCGAATGTCAAACTAGGATTTTGAATGTCAAAATACGATTTTCTTCGCCAAATCGAATGTCAAACTAGAATTTTGAATGTCAAAATACGATATTCAGCGCCAAATCGAATGTCAAACTAGGATTTTGAATGTCAAAATACGATTTTCTTCACCAAATCGAATGTCAAACTAGAATTTTGAATGTCAAAATACGATATTCAGCGCCAAATCGAATGTCAAACTAGGATTTTGAATGTCAAAATACGATTTTCTTCGCCAAATCGAGTGTCAAAATAGGATTTTGAATGTCAAAATACGATTTTCTTCGCCAAATCGAATGTCAAACTAGGATTTTGAATGTCAAAATACGATATTCTGCCTCAATTCGAATATCGAAAAACGAAAAACGAAAATCAAAACAAAATCCCCTGCAAATGAATATCGAAAAACGAAAATCAAACTAACTTCACCTGAAAATGAATATCGAAAAATGAAAAACGAAAATCAAACCAACTTCACCTGAAAATGAATATCGAAAAACGAAAAACGAAAATCAAACCAACTTCACCTGAAAATGAATATCGAAAAACGAAAAACGAAAATCACACCAAATTCACCTTCCTACTTGTTTCTCGGTTTCGATGTAATTAACTGCTCTCTTGAATGATACACTTGGACCAACGCTGTTCCAGTGCCATCAGCCCAGAACTAAAGAAGCAAAGTTCCTTGACTCCGATCCACTCATCAACCGCCACCATGACTTCTTCGTTTGGCCGGAAATGACATC